>SJYC01090454.1:0-47238 GCA_006408675.1 Madoqua kirkii | reverse complement strand
ACACCACCCTTATGGCAGAAAGTGAAGAGGAAGTAAAAGCCTCTTGATGAAAGTGAAAGAGGAGAGTGAAAGGTTGGCTTAAAGCTCAACATTCAGAAAACTAAGATCATGGCATCTGGTCCCATCACTTCATGGAAAATAGATGGGGAAACAGTGTCAGACTTTATTTTTCTGGGCTCCAAAGTCACTGCAGATGGTGACTGCAGCCATGAAATTAAAAGGCGCTTACTCCTTGGAAGAAAAGTTATGACCAACCTAGATAGCATATTCAAAAGCAGAGACATTACTTTGCCAAGAAAGGTCTGTCTAGTCAAGGCTATGGTTTTTCCTGTGGTCATGTATGGATGTGAAATTTGGACTGTGAAGAAGGCTCAGCGCCGAGGAATTGATGCTTTTGAACTGTGGTGTGGGGAAGACTCTTAAGAATCCCTTGGACTGCAAGGAGATCCAACCAGTCCACTCTGAAGGAGATCAGCCCTGGGATTTCTTTGGAAGAAATGATGCTAAAGCTGAAACTCCAGTCCTTTGGCCACCTCACGCGAAGAGTTGACTCACTGGAAAAGACTCTGATGCTGGGAAAGATTGAAGGCAGGAGGAGAAGGGGACGACAGAGGATGAGATGGCTGAATGGCATCACTGACTTGATGGACGTGAGTCTGAGTGAACTCCAGGAGTTGGCGATGGACAGGGAGGCCTGGCGTGCTGTGATTCATGGGGTCGAAAAGAGTTGGACATGACTGAGTGACTGAACTGAACTGAACATTAAAAGAAATAGAGAAATAGAGCAGAGGATACATCACCAAATTGGGTTTTGACAAACACCCATACTTAATCAGCACTGGGAAGTCCCAGGTCACAGCACATCTGGAGTCCCAATTGGAAAGAGGTTCCAGGCCGCACCCTGTTCTATGGGTGAGACTTCAAAGATTGCAGTTCAGGGTTCCCACTGATAATCCCAGGACACAAACTGGTTTCGTCATCAATCTGTGAGCAAATTGCCGCTCCTGTTTCATATTAATGCTGTTTGTTTTGTAGTGTAAAATTTGGAATGCTAAGCAGGGGGCTTGGTTGGCCAGGGCCCTCTCCAGGAGCTCAACAGTCCCAAGATTTGTACCCTGTCTTATCTGTGGTGCTGCAAGGCTTGCACTCACAGCAGGAAGTCAGGGCGCTCACAGCACAGTTTCCAGGCAGGTCCCCTTGGGTTTTGGCTCCTACTTGTCAACCACAAATTAATTTTTAGGTTGATAATCTATGCCTTCTTATCCAGGACATCTGCTATGTACAATAGTTTTCCCAGCTTGAAATTTCTAATCTTCCCTTGAATAACCTTCCTCAGCTCCTTGGACAGAGATTGCTTTGGTGTCTATATTGCAATAGACCTGGTCAACAGCACAGAGTCTGGCATCACAGCCTCTGAGTGTGACTGGGTGGGAGCGCAAGGGAATAAGGATCTATGGTCCTCCCCTTCTCTGGGCTCCTCTGACTTTGACTTTGTGGCTGGGTGGCTCAGAATAAAGGTGTGGTGGGTCAGAAGTGTAGGAGGAGCTGGAGTTGAGGCTTGCCCCACATTAGAGGCAGAAGTGGTGGTGGACAGAGACTGCTGAAGATCTAATCTTTATATAGCCAAGGTGGACTTCTCCTTTATGTAACTGTGTCATCAAATGAAAGCAATTAGGATTTTTTTTTCTTGGTGGATGGACACTCTGCTCTGAAATTTTCATAAGAAAATTCAACTGAGTAGGGGCCAGGACCTCAGGTGTTTAAATCTGTGTCTCCAGGGTACATAATGATCCCTTTCAGGGAAACCCACACGCTCACTTCTGTCTGAGACTGATTTTTTTTTCTTTGTTTTGGATAATATCTACAATTTATTGGAAAATTTCAAAACACTCAGCATCATATTACATACATTATCTCAATCGTTTGTCACAGAAGCCCAGTGAGGTGGATATTACCTCCACATCTTAGAGAATGTAAGAGTTTCAGAAAGGATAAACCATTGGCAAAGATCAAACTGCTAGGGAGAGGCCAAATCATAATTTGATCTTACTAGGTCTCAAAAATTATTCTTTCTTGAGCACTCTACGTTTTAAAAATTGCTTTGTAAACACCTGCCCCCCCCTCAAAATAATGCCTAAATGCAAAAATGTACATGGGTGCATGCTTAGTCACTCAGTCACTTACAACTCTTTGTGACCCAGTGGACTGTGGCCCACCAGGGTCTTCTGTCCATTTAATCTTCCAGGCAAGAACACTGGGTCAGTTTGACATTTCCTACTCCAGGTTCTTCCCCACCCAGAGACGGAAGCCGCATCTCGCGTCTTCTGCTCTGGCAGCAGTTCTTTACCACTGCAGCCACCTGGAAAGCCTGAACGTAAAAGGTACATAAAGATGTCCAAAGCTGTTTTAAATAACAGATTTGAAGATCGTTTGTATAGTTTCCTCCTCTCAGTAGGAGGTCAAATCTGGGACTAAGGTGGATTCCTTGTTATTATCACATCATGTAAATTTAAAAAAAACAGGGAGGAGAAAAATCTCAAAATTCCAGCTGTGGCCCATAGTCTACAGTAAAATGTAAAGATCTTAATAAACCAAAGCCCTTAAGAAAAGCATTCAAGAGGCCTGCGATTTTAATAAAACCCAAAAGTTCAATTAACTTTGTGCAGCTGAACTAAATTGAATGGGATGAGAGCTGGCAGAGGGCCTACTCGACACACCACGGCGCTGATGGAGTGGAAACGAACGGATCTGTTGGTCCGGAAGGGTTTCTGCAGCGGGACCCGCGCCTGCCGCTCGCGCAGGCGCAGAACCAGGCGGCCAGGATGAAGGGGCGGGGCGCACCGCTCTGAGCTGCAATCACAGTCCCGCCCTCGGGCTTCAGTTCCCGGCCTTGCCGCTAGGGGCGGCCGCGAAGCTGAGCGGGCTCGGTTTCCAGCCGGGCCGCTTTCCCAGCCGGGCCTCAGCATGGCTGCCCCCAGGGCCGCGGGCCTGGCAGCCGCCGTGCGTCCGCTTTCCTGACAACTCGCTGCGTCTGTGGTCTCCCTCTCTTCCCCAGGCCACTCCAGCGGACATGTTTGCCAAGGCCTTTCGCGTCAAGTCCAACACGGCCATCAAGGGGTCGGACAGGTGAGGGGGAAGAGGGGCCCGTGCTGCCCACGAGGGTATCCCAGCGTCTCTCGAGCTTGCCGCCTCGCAGCCTTTCTGCGCTCGGTCAGCCGACCTGGGGTGGAGGCCGAGGGGCACAGCTGGAGAAGGGACCCCAGAGCGGGGCAGGGGTGAGTTAGACATATTTTTAGGGTGAAAATGGGAGTGGAGGCCCGAGTTATCTCCCAGGCTGTCTTTTTTCGGATATTTTGGTGGTGGTGATGGTGGTGGTGAAATCGCTCAGTCGTGTCCGACTCTTTGCGACCCCGTGGACTGTAACCTACTAGGCTTCTCCGTCCATGGGATTCTCCAGGCAAGAATACTGGAGTGGATTGCCATTTCCTTCTAGTGAGTTTCAAAGAAACGTAATTCAGTCAGCGCGTATTGACTGCAGTCTGTTCAGTGTCGTGGGTGTTGCAGAAATGAAGGAATACAGGATCCCTGCCCTACTTGGAGCTTTGAGTCCCTTGGGAAAGATTGGACGGGCTACAGAGGACTACAGGTATATGAGAAGTGTCTGGCGGGAGAGACACGTGGAAGGTGAGGTGGGAGTAGGTGAGCCATAGGTGGTAACTGTATCTGTTCAAACAGTGTTGCAAACGCAGATAGCACCTTGGGATTTTAGAACCAACGTTCTCTAGTTGCCATTCTTGATGCCCTGGTGTATCTGTTTGATCGTAAGCTGTTCGATTTGCCAGCCATATGTGAGAAAGGGGCCGATCCAAGAGCTACACGTGGAGTCAGGAAGGCAGGACTGAGTTTCCAGTGGCAGGCGAACTTGGACTGCTCACCGGGTCTCAGTTTTTTCTTTCTTTCTTTGTGAAGTGCAAAGACATGCGTCAGGAACATTTGAAAATAGATGAGACACTGGATGAGAAAGATAATGGGATGTTTTGGAAGAGTGTGTGAGAATAGGGCATCATCAACCAGACTTCCTTGGTCCTATGACTTTATAGCAAGTCTTTCTGAGTCCTCAATATTTATTAAAATCTGTGCAGGCAGCCTTCATACCAGGTATGTGTGCCCTCTGCAGGAGAAAGCTTCGGGCTGATGTGGCAGCTGTTTTCCCCACTCTTGGAACCGATCAGGTCTCTGAGTTAGTGCCGGCAAAGGAAGAGCTCAACATTGTAAAGCTGTATGCTCACAGAGGAGATGCAGTGACTGTGTATGTGAGTGGTGGTAACCCCATCCTGTTTGAACTGGAGAAAAATCTGTATCCAACAGGTATGGCAATGGCATGGAGATGCCCTTACTGTGGTCTCTGCCTAATATTTGTTTCTCCTTGTTTCTTCCATTAACCTGTCTTGCTTAAAACAAATGAATGGAAAATCTCCCTAAGAATTTTTTTGTGTTTTGTGTCCCTAGAATTGGATCATACAAAACCAGAAACTGCTATAGAAGGGAGGGGAAAACAGGGCTAACACAAAGCAAGGGTTGTTGCCGAGGGAAATGCTAAGGTGAAGAAACACTTGTGTCTGGAGGGTTAACTAGGAACAGAGCAGAGGTCTTGAAAAGGGTGGAGTTTCAGTGAAATGAACGTCGCTTAGTCATGTCAGATCTTTGTGACCCCATGGACTGTTTAGTCCATGGAATTCTCTAGGCCAGAATACTGGAGTGGGTAGCCATTCCCTTCTCCAGGGGATCTTCTGAACCCAGGGATCAAATCCAGGTTTCCTGCATTGCAGGCAGATTCTTTTACCAGCTGAGCCACCAGGGAAGCCCAAGAATACTAGAGTGGGCAGCCTGTGCTTTCTCCAGGTGATCTTTCCAACCCATGAATGAAACCAGGCTCTCCTGCAATGCAGGCAGATTCTTGGCCAGCTGCACTACCATGGAAGCCCCTGAAGTTTCAGGGCATGTGAAAAATGTTTCTTAAAACTGTCACTAGTGCACTTTTCTCAAGATATTGAAGAGATACTATGATGGGAAAGAAGCTGAGTTAATTAAACTCCATACCCAGCTGTCTTAGTGATGCACTTTGGTTGAGGCCTCTCACCAGAATTCTTTCTTACGCTCTCTGTGGCTCTCAGGATTTGTTGCTTGCTTTCCTCACAGGTCCCACAGAGCAGTGTCTTTTTCTCTTTTCCTTTCCTGGTGACATCTACTTTGTCCTTTGGGGCTTTTCTTCCTCCCAGCTTGGCTGTAGCAATGCAGTGCAGTTTTCTACCCCAGGCCACCCCTACCTTACCCTACTTTGCTGTTGTACACATACAAGCCCTTTTTGTGTGTATGTACACATACAAGCCCCTGCTAATGACTATGGAAACAGAGGGAATAAAAATAATAAATGTGGAAAAATTTCAAAATGTCTTATAGGTTGGTGCTCTGGTTTTGGATTACTTGCTTCTGAGGTCATAAATGAAATCCCTGTCGGGTCTCTGTCCCTACAGTGGGACAGGCCCTTTTCATCTGCTCCTGCAGTTCGGGTGAAGCAATAGGTGGCTTCAAGGCTCAAGTGACATCCAGTTTCTGAAGTCTCTGCCTTCTTCAAGGCTGCAGCCTCTTTAAGAAGGGAGTCAGCCCCATGTAAGCTGTATGGAATGTTTCCCACAGGAAAAGGGGCACCTCATTCCCAGAGTAGGGGAAAGGGATACTAGACAGGCAAAAGCAGATGTTTACCTAACACTAGTTTAAGCCTTACGTGTAAATATCCAGCTTTGGCAGTTAATCTCTTAAAGCTGCAGTTCACTTCATGTGTGTCTTCCTACCAGTAAAAATGATAACTTCTCAAGATAACAGATTGAGAGAAACTAATGCAGAGAACTCAATATGTAAATAATCGGATCTCTAGGGCTAAAGGAAGCAAAGATTCTAAAATAAATAACATGTGACATATAAACTGTTTCACAAACTTGGGGTAACCTAATTTAAAAAAAGAATGCAGCTTCTTTGGACATCCCCCCACAACCCTCTCTCTAGCTTTGAGTTGAGTGTCTTTTCTGTATTTTGATGAACGTGGCCTAGTGTTTGGCTTTGCCCATTCCCAGAGGATTGACTCTTGGCAGTAAGTGTTTTCTGACCCTCTCTTTGGACAGTGTATACCTTGTGGTCTTATCCCGATCTTCTACCAACGTTTACAACATGGCCTCTGGTGCTCGAAAAATTGGTTGGGGGAGCAGGTAAGAGTATTTTCTTGTATTCTGGATACTGTCTAAAACCTACTTCAAAAAAACGAACTACCTTAATAAATGTACCCATTTCGTGCATTCATATGAAGAATAGAGTTTCCCCCCATATCTGCTGCATCTCTCACTTGGCTGCTTCCACAAACTCCCTGGGCCTCAGAGATCCTGCTGTAAGGCTTAAATAAGATGAGTGACATGAAGTGCCTCATGAGCCGCCGTTGGCTATCCTTTAGGTTAATAAGATGACTTGGGGAAACTGGATTCGGATAGAATATGGCATCTAGACCCTCAGCTTGGTCCTTCAGTTTGACCGCTAGCCTCCCAAACGGTGCTCTGGTACTCAAGCTGCCGCTTTCTATTTTTGTTATGAATAATGTAGTTGATAGTTAATGAACGTTTGTTGACTGACTGAATGAACGATGAAGTAAACTATGGAATTAGCTGTGCGCTTTTGTTTGCCGCAGATTTGATGCTGCCGGGACTGGTGGTGCCCCCTGCTGGCCTGCCTCAGGTACAGAAGGTGACCTCTGTGCCGTTGCATTGGTGGGGAACAGGTACTGTGCCAGTCAGCTGTGCCTCTGGGGGGCAGACTTAGGGAAAACTTGGGAGGGGTGGGAATGACAGCTTCACAGCATGTGGATAAAGGATTAAAGGAGAAAGCAGATTCTTCCTGAAAAATCCCGAGTGGAAATGGCAGTGAGCCTGTGGAGTGTGCACACATCTGGGCCAAGTATATTTGTTCCTGCTGCTGCCTTCTCCTTTATAAAATTTATTTTTTTTCTCCTTAAAAAAATTTTTTTTTAGATTTACAGGCAAGTTGCAAAGATAGTACAGAGTCTTGATATACTTCTTACCCAGCCTCTTGTCTTGATAACATCTTATATAACCACAGTACAGTTATCAAAACTAAGGAATTAACATTGGTTCAATCCTGTTGACACTATTACAGAGTTTATTCATATTTTCCTGGTTTTCCCACTCTGTATATGTATTAAAAATTTTCTTTTTTCAAGGATCCAGTCTAGGGTGCCACCTTGCATTTAGTTGTCACGTCTTCTTAGTTTCCTGTGGTGTTTTCTTGCTTTCCTGCCTTCTGACTATTTTAGTGTGACATCCACATCATCATCATCTTTTAATTATTTTTAATAGATTAATTGAGGGAGATAGAGTTTATATACTGTAAAATTCACCTATTTCAGCTGTACAATTCAGTGAATTTTTTTTTAGCCTATTTATAGGGTTGTTTGGCCATCAGTACACTGAATAAATAAAATTTATTTAAAGTAAGGAAATAATCATATGAACGGTTATGAAAAATCAAAACCCACTCACCCCATAATTCTTTTCTCTAGAAGTAACCATTATCATTCTGATGCCTAGCCTTTCCAGCCTTCTTCAATGCATACATACACGTACATGTAAAATGTCTGATGTGGCTTGTGTATGTTTAAAAATACAAACAAACAAACTCTATCCCTAGTACTTTTTCAGTTCAGGTCATGTGAACATTGTCCACGTCAGCAAGCACAGATAAGCTGAACCATTTTACCCGCTGTGGGGTGATGGAGAAGGTTGTCTCCCAGCGGACACTGTGGTTGCCTCTGAGTGTGAAGTCGCTCAGTCGTGTCTGACTCTTTGCGACCCTGTGGACTGTAGCCCGCCAGGCTCCTCTGTCCATGGGATTCTCCAGGCAAGAATACCGGAGTGCCTCTACTCTGCCACAAACAAGAGCTTCCTAATGCTTCTGCGGACACCAGGGCCAGTATTTTCCTAAAGCAGACGCTAAGAAGCAGAGCTGTTTGGCTGGCGATTGTGCACATCTCCTGTTGCCCCATAAAAACCCTGTCGGTTTTCACTCCACCTACAGGGAACATGGAGCCTGTTTCTGTACGTGCTCCCTGACACCGGATATAATGGGTCATATTCATTTGTGTCATCCTGAATGAAAAGTGACATCTCATTATTTTACTCATTGCTTTTTTGAGGGAGAAAGATTGTAGGCCTTGAGGGTGGGGGTTGTCAATGTTTAAAGATCTTATTTTTGCTACTCATAGTCTCCTATTTTCCTTGAACCTTTTGGCACCAAGCACCTAGAAAGGTTTCCTTCCTGTTTACATGTAGCAAAACGGGGCTGTTGAAAAGAATGGTGATATTATTGTTTTCCCCACTCCACCCCCAGTATTCTATCCCAGATAGGAGAAAACGATGGAAAAGTGTATTTGGCCTGCTTAGTTTGACATTTAGAATGAATGTGGGAATGAAGCCTGGGTGGTTTATGGCTGAGGATGAGGGTAGAAGGGAGTTTATTAAAACTCAAGCCATATTCGAGACTGAAGTTCTTGAGCCATTGACCCTTCCAAAGGTGGAAGACAAAGACCTTTCTTTTAGGAACTGGGAAAGAAGCCAAATTTAAAGATTCTGTGGCAGGAACTGACCCATGGGCACAGTAAGTGGAGCCACCAGATAAGCAGATATTTTTTTGCAGTTCAGGTGTTGGGAATTCAGCCCTTGAATCTTGTCCCTTGGGTCCAGGCAACCTTGCCCGGCTTGTATATTCCCCTACTGTTTGACAGCTAGACACCGATCCTTACGAGCAGTATATGAGCAATTCTTGAGTTACACTGGGATGACAGAGATTTGCCATTTGGGCTTTGGAAGTTTTCTGTAGTTATTGTGAATGTGTGGTCTTCTTTTTTTGGATATTATGGACACATTCAGTTCTTAGATGGCTACACAGAGCAAGCCCCGTTAGAAGAGCTAACCCAGAAGGAACCTCTAGTTGCACCACACATCTGTCTTCTCTCTTTTCAGTGGCACCCATCAGCCTGCTCTATGGCATGGGAAAGACCTCCCTTCTCAACTTGTAAATAGGAAGGCTCACCCTTTTTTTTTGGCCTTCCTGTGCGGCACCTGGGATCTTATTTCCCTGACCAGGGATTGAACCTGCACGGATAATTTATATTCTTGAAATTAAAGAAAGAGAACTTTTAAATATCCTTCTGAGTCCTGTCTGGGTTTGATTCGTAATAGGGATAAAACAGTGATAATATCAGTAGATGAGTTACTTACCCAGAAGGGATATTTGGTCAAGGGATTTTTGAAAGTCATATGTGTGTGTGTGTGTGTGTGTGTTTTAGTAGCTTGGTCGTGTCTGACTCTTTGAAAGTCATATTAATAGGTAATCTGAAGAGGATTGAGACTGCACTGAGTTTTCATTCTGTGGGTGCTTCCGGTGAGAAAGCCAGTCTGGCGGGCGCCCTCCTGGAAGCCTTTCCTGACCCTTGTCTCCTCCTCAGAGCCCCCGTTGCCGTCGGAGTCGCCGCCATGTCGACAGCTAGATGCTGGCCTCGGGTCTGAAGGGAAGGGGCTTCTCTGTGCTCCACAGCTACCAGGACCACTTGTGGTGGGCTCAGTCTTTCTTCTGTTTTACAGGGAAGCTGGGTGGATGCAGAGGACCCGGGGCCTGGGTTTAGAAGTGAGGCTTTTGGTCCCTGTCATGTCCTCAGTTGCTGGGCAGACATTAATTTCCCTGCTCAGTGTGAAAAAAAAGACTTTCTTTTTTCCTTTTTAGAGAGGAAATTACAGAGAACTGTAATTATTTTCTAGGTAAATTGTAGACTCCCAGGCCTCGAGGAAGGCCTTGGGGACTGTCTTCTCTCTCAGCGCAGCGATGTCTGTAGCTTTATGGCACTGGTCCACCTGGCCTTCTCTGCGTGTTCATTCAGGCATCTTCTGGCCCCGTGGCGAGGGCTCGGAAGTTCTCACATCTGAATCCAAATCAAAGCAGTGTAGCTCCTCGGGCTCCCAGGTGATAATCTGGTCACTGCTGATGTTGTTTAAGTTTTACATTTTGGATCTCCTCCTCATTAGGAAGTTGCCCTTTCTCACTGTGACCCTTGCTCTCCGGAACTGTATCAGAGCTTATTTTCTTGTCCTTCAACCAAAGTAGTAAATAAATAGGACTCTTCTCAAAACCAGCGTGCCTGGCCCTTTGGCCAAGTGTTGTGGCCTGTTGGTGTAGATTTACCCCTGACATTTTTAGTCAGGCTTCGAGTTACTTGTTTTACAAGTATCAGCCAGACCCTGGCTTGCTGGAGGTACAGCCTCATCTGTCTGGGTCTTAGCAGATGTTTGCAGGGTGCTTACTCACGAGCTCCCAGTTCCTTGTTTTCCGTCAGTGTGAGAAATTAAGGTCTTGTCTAAATTGTTTTATCAGCAGCTGCCTCGTCTCCCATTCTCCCACTTTTTGAAAATGCTTTCAGTATTTACGTGATCAGAATAGCCTGAACATGCCCTCTGGCCTCACTGTTAGCCTCATTAAAAGTCTTGCTGCAGCTGTTAGTAAACCTAAGTTTGACTGCATAATCTTAGTTAAGGTAAAGATTTTTGCTGTTACAATCATGTCTTCAGAAGGCTTAATGGCATAGAACCATTGTAATCTCTGCTCTGCAGTTTAGGTTGCTTTTTTTTTTTCTGATTGCGGTATAGTTGATTTCCAGTGTGTTAGTTTCCGGTAAGAGCAAAGCGATTTTAGTGGTCACTAGTATATCTAGCGATTCCAGATATAGGTATGTACATACATCTTCTTTTTCAAATTCTTTTCCATTAAAGTTTATTATAAGATATTGAATATAGTTACCGTGCTATCCAGCAGGTCCTTGTCATTTATCCGTTTTAGATTGCATTCTGGTTTAACACAGAAGCAGCTGTTTTACAGTCTTGAGCAATTCAGTTATTTGTACTTTGTTCTCTACTCTCAGCCTTGGGTTTGTATTTCACCACTGGTACTACAGATGCATTTGCAATCTTAATTTTGTTATTTAATTCAAAGTGGTTTTGTTTTATTTTTAATTCATATGAAGGGAATACTTTGGAGGAGGGGCTTCTATATACTGTCTTTAATTTTTCTCTGTCCCTGAATTCCTGTTAATATTAAGGAGGAGTCAAGAATTCTTCTCCCCATTTCAGAGATGAGGAAACTGAGGCATGGGACTTCTCTGGGCCCAGAATTGAAAACAGAGTTGAGATGCATGCCCAGGCTCTCTGGCTGCTCCCAGACACCTCTGCCTGTGACTCTCATTCTCCCTGGACCCCCGCTGGCCCCCTGACCGGGTTGGAGAGTGTGTCAGTGTTTCTGACATGAGGTTTTTGCAGGCGATCTGGAGACAAATCCAGTCCACCGTCCATTGCCCCACTGGCTCTGGATCCCCCGGATCTCAGTGAAGGGAAGGGATGTGTCAAAGCCGACAGTGCCCTGCAGGGCGACATGAGGCAGCTGACCCTGGAGGAGGAGGAAGAGGAGGAGCTCCAGCGGAGGTGTGAGGAGAAGTCCCTGTCAGAAGCCATGGAAGATCCTGGCCCTGGGGGCCTGCACGTGGACTCACGGACAGCAAGACCCTTCAGGGTACAGCTCTGGGGGTGGAAGGTCTGCTTTCCCGGTGCAGGAGGCTGACGTGCGCTGCGCTGCTTCTGACCAGGCCTCTGGGGGGCAGGGAGACGGCTTGGCTTTGGTTAGGGAGGTGCCCAGTGCTTTGGTCTCACCTCGGAGTCTTTCCCATGAGTCACGTTTCCCCGGGTCCCCGTGGGCCCAGCTGCACAGCCTGTCGGGGTTTCTCTGGCTCTGACTTCTCGGTCAGAGAAGTGTTGCATCTGGCTGGATGGGACCCTGAGACCTGCCGCCTCCTCTAGGGTCAGCCCTCTGTGGAGGCTCGTGTTCTGGAGAGTCTAGGCGCTTTGGCACCAGGCAGCGGGCTCCCTCAGAACCCAGGGGTGAGGTGGGGTGTCACCGTGCAGGCCTTTGCATCCCTCCGGAAGGATGAGTTTCTCCTGTTCTCCTTGCAGAGCAAATGGATGAGCTGCTGCAGAGATGCTTCTTGCACGCGTTGAAGTGCTGCGTCAGAAAGGCTGACCTCCCATTGCTCACCAGCACTCTCCTGGGCAGCCACATGTCCTCCTGCTGGTACGGAGGGTCTGGGGGGCAGGGGGCCTGCTGCTCGGTGGTCGGATGGGACAAGGCCGACGGGGGAGTTGTCTGAGGAGCATGATGTGGAAAGTGGGAAGTGGAGGGTTGATCTGGCAGTTACTGAATTTTAAAAGCTTAAATGTGAGCCAGTAAAAAGATGCTGAGGAAATGAGGCTAAAATTCCCAAGGTGCTCTGAGCCTCGTCTCTGGTCTGGTGAAGCTGGGCTCTCTTGCGAATTGGGCAGCATGTCCCATCCAGGAGGTGTCCTGGGGCAGCCTGTTTGTCTGAAAGTCCAGTTCCCTCATGCTTTTCTGAAGGTGGGCTGGATGAGCTTGTATCAGAAGGAAGAGTCGGTGTCAACCTCCCACCCAAGCCCCAAACGCAAGCCACCAGCAGAGGGAGTATTGTTACGTGTGGGTTACTTCTGGACTTAGAAGCTGACTCACAAGCCAGCTCCCAGGGTGTTGGAGCAGGGTGGATTTGAACCCGTAACCAGGCTTCTTAGTGCCCTCATTCCCAACACTTGTAAGGCTGCCATCAAGATCAAATAGCCTGACATTTCATAAGCAACCAGTGAATATTACCATGTCAGGAGATTTGCTTATTGATTTTCACCCTAAGTCTAAATTTCTTTCTTTTTGAGAATTTTGCTCCCTTTTTTTTTTTTTTAATGATTTTAATGTGATGCTCTTCCTCTTCATGTGAGCTTCTGTAAGGCATTCTATACAAGCGTGAGGTCTGGAATGTGTGGCAGGATACTTGGTGATCTGTCCTGACCTTGTTGGGTTGCAAGTAACTGGGGAAAGGGATCCTGGAATATTCTCTAGGATAGAAGTTCTTAACCTGGGATGGGTTCTAGAAAGGATCCCTGTGAATCCAAACTGCTATTGCTTATCACATATTCAGAGAAGATGTATGTTCTAAGGAGCCTTCGTTAGGGACTTCTCCCCCAGAACTAATAGCTGCAGGGTAGAGGCTCCAAGCTTTTTCAATGAAGCGTCAATAATTATTTTAGGCCCTACAGTCTCTCCTGCAGTTGTGCACGTCTGCCACTGTGGCCTTGATGCAGCCATAGATGGTAGATGAACGGGTGCTGCCAGATTTGGTCTGCAGGATGTAGTTTGCCAAATCCTGCTCCAGCCTGGCTGCCACAGTGAGCTTGGTGTTAGAAAGACTCACCTGGAGGTGAAACTTCTGAGGACACAGAAGATCATCAGTTTGAGAGGAATCTAAAGCTGTATGTAATACAGTAGCCATGAGCCATGTGTGGCTATTTAAATGAAAATTAAATGAAATTTAAAATGTATTTCCTCAGTCACGTTAGTCACATTTCAAGTTCTTAATATCCACATGTGGCCTGTGGCCACCACGTTGATAGCAGAGAATATTCCCTCTTCACAGGAAGCTGTCTTGCACAGCAAGGGTCTAGAGTGTCTGAAGTCTTTACCTCTTTCTGATGCTCCACCAAGCAGAAAGCTCTGGAACAGCGGCCTCTTGCTGAGCATCCTGGAGGAAGGCTGAGGAAACGGCCTCCTCTCAGCGTCAGGCAGGTCTCACCCTACTGCTTTGTTAGCTTAACTTGCCTTTTCCATCTGCCATCAGCCCCGAAGGACGACAACTGGACATAAAGAAGTCAAGCTACAAAAAGGTAAGTGGGTCCCTTCTCTGCATGCCCGCACAGGGAGCTGTGTAGGGCACTCGTGGCGTGAGCTGGTTGACGTGGGGAAGCCCTGTCTGCAGGGCTGATGCTAGAGTTAAGCTTTTTGATTCCAGGTATAGTGGGGTAAGAAAGCTCTCCCGGGGCTGAGGCAGT
Source organism: Madoqua kirkii (assembly GCA_006408675.1). Taxonomy (NCBI): domain Eukaryota; kingdom Metazoa; phylum Chordata; class Mammalia; order Artiodactyla; family Bovidae; genus Madoqua; species Madoqua kirkii. The sequence continues at coordinate 33,193 of SJYC01090454.1, read as the reverse complement.
TGGGTGGGCACCTGCTCCCCTCTCTCCCTCCAAGCCCTTTATACCCAGTCTGAGTTCCGAAGGGCTTCACCCGTTAGTTCCCAGCCCTCAGGATGAGGACAGGGACTGTCCCACGTCCCCCCCAGGCCCTGCCTGGATCGGCGTCCAGCACATCATAGGCGCTCAGCGCGTGTGCGGAGTCGACGAGGCCCCTACCGCTGGCGCTCTCTCCCTTAGCTCTCTAAGTTCCTGCAGCACATGCAGCAGGAGCAGATTATACAGGTGCAGGAGCTGAGCAAAGGGGTGGAGAGCATTGTGGCCGTGGACTGGAAGCACCCGAGGTGAGTGCCGGGGGCCTGCTCACCGCAGCTCAGCTGGCCCCGGGGCACCCGGGCCAGGACTGTGGAGCTCGGAGACGCTAGTATAAAATGTGTTTTTTCTTTCCTTCTGCTGGGTTTCAGGATCACATCTTTCGTCATACCCGAGCCCTCCCCGACCTCCCAGACAATCCAGGAGGGTAGCAGGGGACAGCCCTATCACCCTCCAGATATAAAACCCCTCTACTGTGTCCCAGCCAGCATGACCCTGCTCTTCCAGGAGTCTGGCCACAAGTGAGTTTTCAGAGAGCAGCCCTTCTCTTGCCTGCTTGGTGTTCTGGCCTATAACCCTCTCAGCCTGAGTAGTGCTCTTCGTGACTGGCAAAACCTGCTCTGCCCTCTCCTCCCCCTACCCCCAGACCCAGCTTCAAGCCTCCTCCCCCTGGGCAGAGTCTCTGGACTCAGTAAGCGAGAGAGTAGGTCTCTCCTTTTTCTACCTGTGACGAGTCTTCACACGGCCCTGCGGGCCTCAGGCAGGAGAAGGGAAGAACGCAGAGCTCGAGAAGCCGAGGACAGCGCCCTGCTGAGCAGGGAGTGAGTCTTGCTGTTTACGGTTTGTCCCCCAGCACAGTGTGAGTAACCTCCTGGTCACTTCTCACCCAGGAAAGGGAGTGTCCTGGAGGGCAGTGAGGTCCGAACAGTCGTCATCAACTATGCCAAGAAAAACGACCTGGTGGACGCAGACAACAAAAAGTGAGTGGCTGAGGAGGAGGGCTTGCCCTGTGTCTTTCTACACTCACCTTCAGCAGGTGTGGGTGGTGGCGGGCAGGGTGGGGTACAGGGGCGCAGCCTTCTAGAAATGACCAAGGCCGGGGGTTCCTAAACCAAGACCATGGCCAGTTAGAGCTGTGGCCAGGGTAGTCAGGTCCATATATACCGTCCACACTGACTGCAGCCTGAAGAAGCATCATCTCTTATGTATCTTGGGGTTTCCCTGGTGATGCAGTGGTGAAGAATCCACCTGCTGTTGCAGAACACCTAGGTTCAATCCCTGGGTCAGAAAGATCCCCAACCCAGGGATGGGAGGAAATGGCAACCCACTCCAGTGTTCTTGCCTGGGAAATCCCACGGACAGAGACTCCTAGCAGCCTGCAGTCCATAGGGCTGCAAAAGAGCTGGACATGACTTAGTGACTAAACAACGGAGTGACCTGAACAAGTGCATCTACTGTTGATTGTCAGACGCAGGTGCTATTGTGAGGAACAGAATGCAAACTTCAGAAAATTTTACCAAAGCCATCTTAGCTTTACAGTATTCTCTGTTTTCCTAGTAGGTGGATACAGAAGGTAAACCACTAAATGAGTGTGCCATTAATTTTTTTGTTGTTGTTAATTACAAAGACTCCCTCGCGATCGAAAAGTTGGGAACTACTGGCTTCCTCATGCTTAGTTAATAACATAATTGAGCCAGGGATCCCAGAGTTTGCATTTTTTCCCCATACCGCTTTCCCCTCCACTGCCTACTTCTCCTTTATTCTAGGAAAGCATATGTGTACTTCCCATCCAGAGAATACATTACATTCTGGACTGTGAACCCCTAATTAGTTCCAGTAATCCTGATTGACCATGAACAACACAGAGACGAATCCTGGGGCTCCGTGTTGCTTCTTGTTTCCCTTTAGTCTCGTGAAACTGGATCCCATCCTCTGTGACTGCATCTTAGAGAAGGATGAACAGCACACAGTCATGAAGCTTCCGTGGGACAGTCTCCTGAGCAGGTAGTGGGGATTGGCAGCCCCTCTCCAGCATTGCCATCCCTTCCCCTTGACGTCTGGCGCATTGGACGTCATCGTCTCTGACTTCCGTTCCATAGTTCACACTGTCAAACTGCATAAACACAGGCATGGGTAATTCTGATGTGGAGGGTCTTTGGGATGATTTGGGCCAATACAATATAGAAGAGAAGGAGAGAGAACATTAATTAAAAGTAAGAACTTCAAAAAGAGAAACAGAAAGTGGGAGTAGGGGATAGGGATTGTCTTAAAGTCTTTTCAAAGGAAGGATTCTTATACCTTTTCTTTTCCATGGAACCAAATCCGAAAATAATTTATATCAGGAGTTAGCAAGCTATTGCCTGTGGGCCAAATCTGGCCTGCTACCTGTTTTTGTGAATAAGGTCTTAATGGTGCACAGCCACACCCATTTGTTTACATAATATCTACGCTGTGTTCTTGCTGAATGACAATGTTGAGTAATTTCAACAGAGACCATATGGCTCTTAAAGCCTAAAATATTTACCATCTGGCTCTTTATAGAAAAAGTTTGTCTCTCCCAGTATATATGCTAGCAAAAGAAAATATGATTAGACAAAAGGTAGAGATTCCTTTTGGCAAAGGCTCCTAGAAAAGGTGCATGATTGAACCTGTCAGAAATGCGAAGCTGTGCTTTATCTGGCTGGGTAAGGTAGAGTCTAGAGACAGGAATCTGCCACAAGGCCGCTGGGCAGATTTTCAGAAGGCCAGACCTGTGGACAGTTTCTAGGGGCGCATCTCAGATGTCCCCTTCCCTGAGTCGGTGGGTCTCTGCTGTGGCTGCATGTTGGGGTGCTTAAAAACAGGTATCTCCCTTGAGAGCCCCCTTGTAGCACAGAGAACTCCACTCGGTCCTCTGCGGTGGACTAGATGGGAAGGAGGTCCAAAGCAGCGGAGATGTTTGTGTCCGCACGGCTGATTCACTTTGCTGTGCTGCAGAAACCGACACGGCAGTGTAAAGCGATTACAGTAGCACAGTTTAAAGAAATGGATCTTCATCATCAGAGTTTCTGACTCAGTGGGTCTGGGGTGCAGCTCCCTCCTTGATTTGCATGATTCCACTCTGCAGCCAGAGGTGAACCACTGCCTGGAAGATCAGCTTCCATCTAGCCGCCTGCTGGGCGTGAGCTATGAGGAAATGGCTTCTGCTGGCTTTATCAGCCTCCAACTCGTTAACTCCCATTTCAGATGTTTGGAAAAATTGCAGCCTGCCTATCAAGTGACCTTTCCGGGACAAGAGCCCATTGTGAAGAAAGGCAGGATCTGCCCAATTGACATCACCCTAGAACAGAGAGCTTCAAACAAAAAGGTAATTTTTAAGAGTACAACGTTTGAAGATGGTGATTTAATCTTCCTGCTAAGTTCTAGTCTTTCTAATATGATTGGAAATTTTTAGATTGGCCTCATACACCTCAAAAGTTGTTTAGGAAACACCCATGTTTGTGTGACTGGGCTGAGTTCTATGTAAAACAGGTAAAGCTGACCCCCTTCCTCCTTGTCCTCTAGGATTTCGTGCTAGGAAACTTGCTAGAGCCTGGTTCTAAAAGTAAACAAGATCTTGTATTTACTTTTTCCTTAGAACTCTGGTATGGGCGTTCAGCTCTGCTCTTTCTGTTGCCTCTTGGGCCTTTTCAGTGAAAATAACTGGTAAAGAATTGCTGAAGAACTGAGAGTGTTTAGCTTGGCAACACAATCGTAAGAACAAATTACATCTGTCCTCAAATATGTGAGAAGCTGTCCTTGGGAAAAGGAGTGCGTTTACTTTGTCTGTCTTGAGAAGACAGAAATAGGATTATTGGAGAGAAATCCCAAATGACAGACTCTAGAAGTGTGTGGATATAAGCATAGGCTTTGAGATTACAGACTGGGTTCCAGTGTGGCTTTGCCTTGCTGCTTGACTTCAAGCAAATGACTTAATGTCATTTTTGCCTGAGTTTCCTTATATGAAGAATGGGGATAATACCTACCTCATAAGGCACTGTGAGGATCAAATTAAGGAATATATGTAGGTGAAATAGTTACAATACTACTTGGCATATAAACGTTCAATAAATGAGAACCAAGTGATGATAAGTTTAATAATTAACAATAGCCACCATTTCTTGAATATATAATTACATACAGTGATGGTTTTGTTTTTATGTTAAAAAGAGCCCTTATCTCTTAGAGATACATACTGAAGTGTTTGTAGATGAGATTTCCAGAAGGATTTGCTTTAAAGTAACATAGGAATGCGGGTGGGTGGGCATATAGATGAATCAGGGTTGGTCATGAGTTGAAAATTCTTGGAATTGGTGATGGGTACATGGGGCTCATTGTATCCTTCTACTTTTATTTATGTTTTAAATTCTCCATTAAAAAAATTTAAAAAAACTTTAGAAAAAGCATATGTAGGAGAAAGAAATGACAACCCACTCTAGTATTCTTGCCTGGGAAATCCATGGACAGAGGAGCCTGGTAGGCTACGGCCCATGTGGTCTCAAAGAGTTGGGCACAACTTGGCAACTGAACAAACAAACAAGAATATATGTTCTATATGGGATAGAGTATCTGTCCCACTAAATATAACGTGTAACATATACAGGCATACCTCCTTTTATTGTGCTTCTTTTTATTATGTTTTGCAGACAGTGTTTTTTGTTTTTTTTTTTTCAAATTGAAAAAACTTTTCAAATTGAAAGTTGCTTGTGCAATTTTAGTGTCAAGCAAGTCTGTTGGTGCCATTTCACCAGCAGTGCTCACTTCTTGTGTCTGTATCACATTTCAGTAATTCCTGCAATATTTCAGACTTTTTCAGTATTATTTGTTATAGTGATCTGTGACCATGATCTTTGATGTTATTATTGTGAAAAAGATTGCAACTCCTTAAAGGCTCAGGTGATGGGTGTCACTTTTTACAAATAAAACGTTTTTAAATTAATGTATATACTTTGTTTTTTAACATATAATGTTATTGTACAGTTAATGGTATAATGAAAGCATAACTTTTTAAAGATATTTTGTTGAAGTACAGTTGATTTACAATGTTGCTTTTAATTTCTGCTGAATACAAAGTGATTCACATATATATATATATATAGTCTTTTTCATGTTCTTTTCCATTATGGTTTATCCCAGGATATTGAGTATAGTTCTCTGTGCTATACAGTAGAAACTTGTTCTTTATCCATCTTGCACACACTAGTTTGCATCTGCTAATCCCAGACTCCCAGTCCTTCCCTTACCCACCCTCTTCCCCTGTGGCAACCACAGGTCTGTTCTCTGTGTCGGGGAGTCTGTTTCTCTGCCTTCAGTTCAGTCGCGCAGTCTTGTCTGACCCTTTGTGACCCCATGAATTGCAGCCCACCAGGCCTGCCTGTCTATCACCAACTCCTGGAGTTCACTCAGACTCGCGTCCATCGAGTCAGTGATGCCATCCAACCATCTCATCCTCTGTCGTCCCCTTCTCCTCCTGCCCTCAATCCCTCCCAGCATCAGGGTCTTTTCTGATGAGTCAGCTCTTCATATGAGGTGGCCACAGTATTGGAGTTTCAGCTTCAGCATCAGTCAGTCCTTCCAATTAACACCCAGGACAGATCTCCTTTAGGATGGACTGGTTGGATCTCCTCACAGTCCATGGGACTTTCAAGAGTCTTCTCCGACACCATAGTTCAAAAGCATCACTTCTATGGCACTCAGCTTTCTTTATAGTCCAACTCTCACATCCATACATGACTACTGGAAAAACTGTAGCTTTGACTAGATGGACCTTTGTTGGCAAAGTTATGTCTTTTCCTTTTAATATGCTAAGTTGATCATAACTTTCCTTCCAAGGAGTAAGCGTCTTTTAATTTCATGACTGCAGTCACCATCTGCAGTGATTTTGGAGCCCCCCAAAATAAACTCTGCCTCTGTTTCCACTGTTTCCCCATCTATCTGCCATGAAGTGATGGGACCAGATGACATGATCATAGTTTTCTGAATGTTGAGTTTTAAGCCAACTTTTTCACTCACACTTTCATCAAGAGGCTCTTTAGTTCTCCTTCACTTTCTGCCAAAAGGGTGTTGTCATCTGCATATCTGAGGTTGTTGATATTTCTCCCAGAAATCTTGATTCCAGCTTGTGCTTCATCCAGCCCAGCATTTCTCATGATGTACTCTGCAGATAAATAACCAGGGTGACAGTATACAGCCTTGACGCACTCCTTTTCCTATTTGGAACCAGTCTGTTGTTCCATGTCCAGTTCTAACTGTTGCTTCCTGACCTGCATACAGATTATTTCTCAAGAGGTCAGGTGGTCTGGTATTCCCATCTCTTCCAGAATTTTCCATAGTTTATTGTGATCCACACAGTCAAAGCCTTTGGCATAGTCAGTAAGGCAGAAATAGATGTTTTTCTGGAACTCTCTTGCATTTTCCATGATCCAGCAGATGTTGGCAATTTGATCTCTGGTTCGTCTGCCGTTTCTAAAACCAGCTTGAACATCAGGAAGTTCATAGTTCCTGTATTGCTGAAGCCTGGCTTGGAGAATGAGATGAGTGCAATTGTGCAGTACTTTGAGCATTCTTTGGCATTGCCTTTCTTAGGGACTGGAATGAAAACTGACCTTTTCCAGTCCTGTGGCTACTGCTGAGTTTTCCAAATGTGCTGGCATATTGAGTGCAGCACTTTCACAGCATCATCTTTCAGGATTTGAAATAGCTCAACTGGAATTCCATCACCTCCACCAGCTTTGTTCGTAGTGATGCTTCCTAAGGCCCACTTGACTTTACATTCCAGCATGTCTGGCTCTAGGTGAGTGATCACAGCATCGTGACTATCTGGGTCGTGAAGATCTTTTTTGTACAGTTCTGTGTATTCTTGCCACCTCTTCTTAATATCTTCTGCTTCTGTTAGGTCCATACCATTTCTGTCCTTTATTGAGCCCATCTTTGCATGAAATGTTCCCTTGGTATCTTGAAGAGATAATTTTCTTGAAGAGATCTCTAGTCTTTCCCATTCTATTGTTTTCCTCTATTTCTTTGCACTGATCACTGAGGAAGGCTTTCTCATCTCGTGTTGCTATTCTTTGGAACTCTGCATTCAAATGGGTATATCTTTCCTTTTCACCTTTGCTTTTTGCTTCTCTTCTTTTCACAGCTATTTGTAAGGCCTCCTCAGACAGCCATTTTGCTTTTTTGCATTTCTTTTTCTTGGGGATGGTTTTGATCCCTGTCTCCTGTACAGTGTCATGAACCTCATTCCGTAGTTCATCAGGCCCTCTATCAGATCTAGGCCCTTGAATCTATTTCTCACTTCCAGTGTATAGTCATAAGGGATTTAGGTCATACCTGAACGGTCTAGTGGTTTTCCCTACTTTCTTCAATTTAAGTCTGAATTTGGCAATAAGGAGTTCATGATCTGAATCACAATCAGCTCCCAGTCTTGTTTTTGCTGATTATATAGAGCTTCTCCATCTTTGGCTGCAAAGAATATAATCAGTCTGACTTCAGTGTTGACCATCTGGTGATGTCCATGTGTAGAGTCTTCTCTTGTGTTGTTGGAAGAGGGTGTTTGCTATGACCAGTGCATTCTCTTGGCAAACTGCTATTAGCCTTTGCCCTGCCTCATTCCTTTCTGCAAGGCCAAATTTGCCTGTTACTCCAGGGGTTTCTTGACTTCCTACTTTTGCATTCCAGTCGCCTGTAGTGAAAAGAACATCTTTTTTTGGTGTTACTTCTGAAAGGTCTTGTCAGTCTTCATAGAATCGTTCAACTTCAGCTTCTTCAGCATTACTGGTCGGGGCATAGACTTGGATTACTGAGATTTGTTCTTTTTTATGGCTGAGTAATATTCCATGTGCCCCATCTTTATCTGTTCATCTGTTGTAGGTTGTTTCCATGTTTGCCTGTTGTAAATAATACTGCTATGAGTATAGGGCTACATTTGTCTTTTTGAATTCTAGTTTTGCTTGGATGTATGCCCAGGAGTGGACTGACTGGATTACATGGTAGTTCGGGTTTTAGTTTTTTGAGAAACCTTCATACTGTTCTCCATAGTGGCTGTACCAATTTATATTCCTACCAAGAATGTAAGAGGATTCCCTTTTCTCCACACCCTCTGTAGCATTCATTACCTGTAGAATTTAATGATGGCCATTCTGACTGGTGTGAGGTGGTACATATTGTAGTTTTGATTTGTATGAGAATATAACTTTCATATGCACTGGGAAACCAAACAATTCATGTGACTCATTTTACTGTAATATTCGCTTTATCATGGTGGGTCTGAAATCGAACCCTCAGAATCACTGAGGTATGCCTGTCTTGGATGGGGTAAAAAGAAGACTTCAATTTAGAAGCATAAAAATTAATCATTTGGATGAATAGATATGGTTGTAGGGATGGTGAACATAGGGTGAGGAGGTTGCTGAGGCCCCGGAAGGTTTCTGGAGGGGGGCACGTGGTCTGTACCCACCGTCAGTCTTTTGTCTCGCCCAGGTAACCGTGGTCCGGAACTTGGAGGCCTATGGCCTGGACCCGCGCTCAGTGGCTGCCACCCTCCAGCAGCGATGCCAGGCTAGCACCACCGTCAGCCCTGCCCTGGGGCTCAAGGACAGCCTGCAGGTTCAGATCCAGGGCAATCAGATCCACCACCTTGGCCGCTGTTGCTCGGTGAGCATCCCCCCGAAGAAGCAGAGACGTTAGTCTTACTTGGCAAAGATCTTCCTACCAACTAAAGTCACTCTAGTGAATTTACCATATACATAGCTTTTAGCAGCCAGTGAGAGGTGGAACTAATGTTTGCCCTTTATCTGTTAGCCCCCAAATTCAATGTTGTATTCACCATCCTAGTAGAGAAGTTTTCTTTCTGGTTTTCCTTTTTTATAAAACATTTGTTGAGTGCTCAACCTTTGCTAGGCACTTTGCTGGGCTTTATGCAGGCTTGATGCTGAAGATCCGTTTGTGTTTTGCAGATGAGGAAACAGGGTCAGTACTTTGTACTGAGATAGTTCAGCTGTTTAGTGCTGTAGTTGGGCCTCCAACCTTGATTTGCGGAATAAACTCTTTAAGTTCAGTAAGCAAGACCCACCCAGTCCAGCCCCGTCTCCCCTCCAACTCCTCTGGCAGGCCCCTGACTCCCAGGCCAGGCCTCAGTCATGCTGGTTTCCTTGGTGGCTCCTGCGTGCACCCCCACATTCACCCCTGGCTGCGTCCCTCCGTGTAGTTCCCTAGCCTCGAATGGCCTCTTGCAGCCTTAAAGGCACATTGGCCCAGCTCAGGGGCCACAGGAAGCCTGTCTTAGAACATGTCCCATTTAAAAATTTTCTGTTTCCTTAAATTGACATTTAAAAACCTGTTAACATAGCACTTTCCAATTGTGTTTATATTTCTGATTAGTGTCTACAACTGGGCTAATTTATTCTGCTGTCTGAACTCCTTGTGAAAATGAGCATCTTGAATCAGAGACCTTACCTTTTTCATTCCCAAGGTCTGGCACACAGTAAATGCTCAGTAAGCACACTTGCTTTATGGTCTCAGGCGGTGCCCAGCAGTTAACTTTTAGAGCTGCACCCCTTTAAGTGAAGAGCCCCGTGTGAAATATGGAGGAGAAAGACACACACATAGCTGAACTCAGGCACACACATTCTCGCTCACGAGAGAATCGCAGATGCCTGCGGCACACTGGAAAGTAGTCACCAACACGAGAGCTGCTGAAGGACTTCAGCCTCGAGGCCTGAGGAGGCGTGTCCATCCCTCGGGGCTGACTGTGCGCTGGGTGTGGAAGGGCAGGTTGCGTGATGAAACGGTTTGAACTGCGGCTCGATGGCAGGCGTGAACCGTGGGGCGGGAGGGCCGGGAGGCGGCCCTGCGGCCAGGGACCTCGGCGTGCGTGCTGAGTTGCTTGTCTTAGTCCACTCTGTGCCGCCCCACGGACTGTAGCCCACAGGCTCCTCTGTCCATGGAATTCTCCAGGCAAGAGAACTGGAGGGGGTTGCCATTTCCTTCTCCAGGGGATCTTTCAAACCCAGGGATCGAACCTGCATCTCTTACGTCTCCTGAACTGGCAGGCGGGTTCCTTACCGTTTATGACACCCGGGGACCTTGGAGATCAGGGCAAAGGAGGGTCATTGTAGATGGAGGGAAGGGGCAGGCAGGAGAGAGCATGCGCAAACCTCACTGAGGCGTTTCTGCCTTTTGGATTGTAGAAGAGTATCGGCTTCCTCGAAAACACATCCAAGGCCTGGAAAAAGCCCCTAAACCTGGCAAGAAGAAATGACAGACTGGTTTCATGTGGTTGATCCAGTGGAAATCCAGGCTCTGTGCTGGTAATTTATATGAGTATTTTGTTTTTGCAAATTAAAAAAAAAATACATATTATATATATAATTCTTTACCAAAATAAATTTTTATTCTAATCTGAATTGGATTCCCTTTTGTTTCTTCCACTTAGCTAAACTGTTGTACTGAGTCTTCAGGCTCGAAGCTGTGTGAAAGGAGCACTGGAGGCCGCTGGAGGCTGCTCCTTCCGTTCGTGTGGCTTCAGTCCTTTGGTGTGCACTCTGCCTTCAAGGCCCCACAGCCCATCCAGAGCTCAGGGACAGGGAGCCTGCTTGTCTTTAAAGTCCCTCTGCCAAACATTCAGTAACCTCTTGCTATTCTTACTACCTAATCAACCTCCCAGCCCCAAAATCATTCCTTCGGATACTAAAGGTCTGTTTGTATGTCTATATTTGTCATCATTCAAAAGGAGGAACAGTTATCTCTTCCTTGCGCGAAGTTCAGGCTAGACCAGGAATACACAGTGAAAGCACGTTAGGACATGGGTTTCTACACAGCAGTAAATTTCCCTCCACACCGACAACCGCCACTAATAGCTGTGGGTTGTGATGTGGCTACAGGATAGATGACTTCGCTACAGTGAAGAGTCTTAATCAACTAATGCTTTAGCCTCAAACGTCTTCACCTGGGGCTCATGGACAAGGTCTTCAGAGGGTCCGCGGAGTTCTCTGAAATATGCATAAGATTTTGTGTGACCGTCTTCCTAAAGGAGGTTACCATGCTTTTGTCCAATTCCCAGCTGGATCACGTGAAAAGATTCAGACCCCTGCTGTGGTCCCTGCTCAGTCTGACGGTCACCAGGGGCCTCCTTGTGCAGTAGGAAGGAGAAGGGCTGAGCCGAATCACTGCAGAGTTATCTGCTTTTTACCATCAAAAAAATAAAACTACACTTCACTAATTTTTTTTCTTGCTCATCTTGTTTTTTTTTAACCAAGATAAAGACTCAAAAATACCCACAATATTCACAAATTCCCCACCTGGGGCTTGAATAAGAAGAAAGGAATGAATATAAAAATGTCTGTGAGGTCCCTTGCCTTTTGTTATGAGGCTCTGAATAATTGGTCTTTTCACTGCTGACTCACTGTAAGTAAATTGCATCATTTTACTGATCTGCTCTGTTAACATAAGCATATGAAACTGAAAGAGATTTCTAGAAATTGACCCTAAACAAGATTCTGTTATAACAGAACCCTTGGACAGACAGAGTTTGATCTGCGGGAGTTAGTTGTGAGATGCAGTCCTCATATGAACACAAATGACACGTAGGGAACGTGTAGTGGTGGAGTTGCTCAGTCGTGTCCGTCTCTTGCGACCCCATGGACTGAACCCCGCCAGGCTCCTCTGTCCATAGGATTCTCCAGGCAGGAGTACTGGAGTGGGCCACTTCCTTCTCCCAAGAAAACACACAGTGCTTTATAAAGTTCTCTCACAGACATAATTTGTTTAGCACAACCCTGGAGGGCCTGGAGGCTCCGAGTTCTGTCTTGCCTTGTTCACCCCTACTAAAGACACAAGCCAGTGAATGGTGAGGCTAGGTCTGCAATGAACATCCACACCTCAGGTTTGACCCAGAATTCTGCCGTGACACAGTGCTGTCAAGACGTGCTTCAGATGGTTTTTCCCAGTAATGGTGACACATTTTGCATAGATTCGTCTTCCCTTTTCTTCTCATGAATACCATAGGTACATGGGAGGAGGCAAGGGTGTGTTCAGCTGTGCAAGGGATTCCTTTTTCTATGTGTGCTAAGCCAAATAATCTATACCAAGGTCAGATGTGTAACTTTGAACTTAATCCCACATCGTAACCAAATGAGTTTCAGTGAAACAAAAACTGGTTCATTTCTGGGTTTTGGCAAAATTATTGAAAGATATACCTCTTGGAGCGAGCCAATGTTACAGCTGTACCCCACTCCTGGACACTTTTAAGAACGTCTCCTGGACAGGGGTGCTCTCCTAGAAGGAGGCAGGGGTGTACCGGCTGAACTGAGGGCCCTTGTTGATTGCACTGTGTGTGATCGATACCGGAAGGCAGGTGAGAGTTCCTTTTTAATAACTTTTATATGGTTATCGCCACAATCACTGAGATATTCCTTTGATGGACATCAGAGCTAAGGTGAAAGGACTGTCTTAGTCATCTAGCCCTTTCCTCTCGGTGAGATGATCGCAAACTTTCAGACTCCTTCCTATCTGATTTTAAAATAATGCCAGAAATAGAAGAATCATTGCTTAACTCAGCAGCCTGTTCGGGTGTTTAATCATCCATCCTTAGCTCCAGAGACCCCCCCACCCTTGTGGGGATGGGGAATAACCCATCACCGTGGCAGCACCTCCAGCCCGTGCCTCTGGAAAGTGTTCTCAGAGCCTTCATCCCTCTGTTCGCTGGCAAAAGAAATCTGACTTGGCCTTGAAGTGTGTGCGTTCCTCTGTCCCCAACCCTCTCCAAGCTCCACCATTTCCACATCATTTCCCAGATTTCCCTGAGAGGGGGAGATTCAAGGAATGCATCTCCAGTCTGAATCATTTTTGCAACAAGCTTTTATTACTTTTTAAAAAATCCATATAAGACAGACATTTCAGAAGAAAACAGCCCCAGAGAACACACTGGGCAACACAACAGCAGAAGGCGCTCCACACCGACCCTGCGAGGGGAGAGGGACTCCCCACTCACTACTGTTTTGGAGGCGCAGACCCCAGCCCGAGTCCGTTGGTCTAACTGTGCTTCTGATAAAGTCTGAATTTTCCCAGTTTTCTTATTTCATAAACACCCCATCTCTTTATATATAGCTATTTGCCTTTATATATATATGTACACGACTTCTTTTTCTTCTCAAAAATAAAATGGCCACCCCATCCGAGGGGGGGTCTCAGCAGCATTCACAGCGGTTACAGCAGCGCGCCTTCTGTTCCTGTTACAGACATGCAGCGTGGAGGAGAGGGTGCTGTCCCCGCCCACAGCAGGGAGAGGAGATTTTAAGGGAAGGAAGTGATAAGGCTGAGCAGGAGATGGCAGATAACTAGGGTTTTTATGATGGAAAACATCTATTTGAGCTGCTTAGCTCGTCCTGTTTTTGCAGCTCTGAAGACCAGGAAGTTTGCACGATGAAGGTTCTGTATTCCTTTTAGGATCAGGGGCCAGGTGGACTCAGGAAGGGGACTTGAGAGGCTTGAACTGACCCAAGAAGGAATTGTGAAGGCAGAGAACAGCAAAGAAAGGGGTCTCTTTAGAGGCTGGATTGGAAAACCGGCCCCACTTGGAAAGGGCACAGTCCTTCTCCCTCTGCCCTGGAGTGTCTCTGCCGTCCTGGCTCCTGGCTTGAATTGTTTGGCTGGTTTTAGGTTTGAACCTAAGCAAGAAGCCAGTACAGATGTAGAGTCGGGAATCTGATCCGCTCTGTCCAGGTGGTTTGACCTCCTTCTAGGAAGTCAGGGCCCAGGACCTTAGGCAGGCAGGAACTCTGACTGTCATCCCATACTTGTGGGGCAGGCTCCCCTGTCCTGTCTCCCACACCGCCGTGGTCCACTTCCTGGCAGGAGCAAGCCAGCAGCAGAGCCTCAAGCAAAGGCCTGGGTTCCTGACCCCCTCCAAAAACAAAAAGGCACTGAGGTCAGCAGGAGGCCAGCCCCACGGCCGACAATGCTTCCGACCACGAAGGAGTCCCAAGTTGGCTGCGCTGGAGGGCACGCCCTCCGTAACCAAGGCAGCTCCTCCGGCAGCACTTGGAGATCCCAGAGTCCAGAGGGAGGGGAGAGGCAGTCCTGGAGGCCGGAGGGGAACCGAGGCAGCCGGGCCTGTGGCCGCCAGCTGGGGAGGCCTGAAGACGGCTTGGACTTGTTTACCTGCAACACGTTTTGGCTTCAACCGTCTAATTTCCGCACTCATCAGGAGACTTTAAAAATGGTTAAATAGCTGGTTTCCCCTTAGTGGAAACAATGAGGATGATGGCAATATTAAATTCAAAACTGCAACTATAAAACAAAGAGCTGACGAAGGTGTGGCTGAAGACCACACGCATGCACACAGATATAAACGCCTTTGGGTTTACACTGGTACAGACGCGGGCCGTCAGGGCCAGGGCCAGCTGCAGCTTCTCTGGAGATCTCTCAGGCAACCTCAGCTTTGGTGCTTCGGACCCAAGCCTCTGGGGCCAGTAGTTTTATGACCATCCCTTACCCGTGAGCAATGGGCACCTGAGGACGGTGGGGGAAAATTCTCTCTTTTAAATGTTTATTTATTTGACTGCACAGGGTCTTAAGTTGTAGCACGCGAGATGTTTTAGTTGAGGCGTGTGGGATCTAGATCCCCGATTGGGGATTGAACCTGGGCCCCATGCGTTGGGAGCTTGGAGTCTTAGCCACCGGATCACAAGGGAAGTCCCAGGACAATTCTTCTATGAGCACTGTCCTGTTTCAGGGGCTTAGGTCAGACCTGCTAAAGAATACACTACAGTTCTGGACTCATAAATAAAGGAACTGTGGATGGCAAATAAGAAGCGAGTTGAAAGACTAAAGGACAGAGAAAGAACACATATCTCTAAAACCCTTTGCTTTGCCAGCTGGTGTAGGGAGAGGCAGCTATTTGGTTTGTGGAAGGCTTGCAGATGGCGAGACGAGGTGGCCGGTCTTGCACACGAGCGCGCTGCTCGGGGGCGGTGTGCAGAGGCACAGATGGCGACAGGCAGGCCCCGAGCCTGCACGCACACGCGGCCGCCAGAGGCGTCGTGCCACATCTGGAACTGATGGGCAGGCGCAGATGCACCCACCAGAGGTGTCCTGAGAAAGTGTCTGTTGCAAAATAATAATTAATAATAAAAATTAAATCCATGGGCTTTCGGGAGAAGGGGAGGCCGGACTGGCTAGGCAGGTTTGCCCTGGGATTTTCTTAAGGCCTCCTCCAGTTTCTGCCTGAACTTGTTGTACTTCTTCTGCACTTGCTGGACCTTGTCCTGCTCTTCTTTCTCCAGGATCGTTAGGAAGTTCTGGAGCTCAGGGATGGAGAAGGCGTCCCACTGGGCGGCGAGAGGGAGATTGGGGGAGAGAGAGAACAGGAGCCAGGTCAGACATCACGTGACGGAGGGGCCCTGCCAGCTCAGCTCCCCCTTCACACCCCTTGCTACGGAGTAGGCAGGTGTGATGAACACAGCCTGAGGTCTCCATGCCATATCAGCAGCAGATTTTCAAATCCTGGCATCTTCTGGCCAAGAATTAGTAGACCATAAGCCCTGTTTTGATTGGCTTATGCTGTATTTGATTGGCTTAGGCCCTATTCATTGGAGAATCAATAATCTTAAACTTCTTGGTAGCAGCTGAGATCCTAACTGTGATGCTGGAGCTGCCTGAGACCCTGGTGACCACCTGGAGCTGTCTGCTTTGGGGCTGACCAGCAATGGGTCCCCAGCATGCAGCCCCCGGAGTGACATCTGGAGGGGAGCTGGGCTTGGACTCAGGAGACTGGGCGTTGCCTGGCTCGACTGTGTGACCCTGAGCACAGAACTCCACCCTTCTCAGCTGTTTCCTCATCTGCCGTGGAATGAGGGCGTCCGCCTCCCGAGGCTGGCAGTGCAGATAATGAGATGAGTCACTTGCCCAGCTCTGCAGGGCCTGGCGGGCCTGGGCCTGGCCAGTGGGACCTGGCTTCTCAGGACAGAAGGCAAGTCCGGCTTTTCCTGGCTGACCCAGGAACTGAGGCCCCCGTGGGGTCAGGGACTTTGACTCCTAGGCTTGTTGAGCACAATGGAACATCCAGGTTTATCTGGTTTAATCCCCACACTGGAGAAATAAGAAAGAAAGCTGAAGTCCACAGAGGGGGCCACTGTCACAGAGCTTACAGCCACATAACTCGAACAAGAAGCCAGGCCTCAAGCCCCAGGCCTGTGAGGTTCCCATGGGGCCAGCAACGCTCCAACAGTGTCTGTGGAATACTCTGTCCCAACAAAACCTCACACTGTCAAACAGAGGGAGAGCAGAGCTTCCTGGTGGAGGTTGGAAAAAGACAGGCCTAGATCCCCCTAATTTCCACAGTGGCCCTCAAGACTGCTTCTGCAAACCCCAGGACGCAGGGAGTACCAGCTTGGTTTCACCCTACTTCACACTGCAGGCTAGACGCTTCCCTTGGGGTAGCGAGGTCTGTTTTCAAGAACTAGGGACAGACTGAGTCAATGGTACCCGTGCCTGGGGGAGCCCAGAGTTGGAGCTTGCTGGGCCTCGGGACATCCTCAGGGGTGCAAAGCTGGGTGGAACACAGGGAGGTTCTCAGCACCACTCCACCCTGAGTGTTCAAAGTAGGCACATGGAATCCTGTCCTTCCACAGGCCTTGCCAGACAGGCCCTGACCTGCTCCCCCAGAGCACTTACAGTCCTAACTTCAGCGCTGATCTTGGGCCACACTCGCCCCGGCTCAGCAGCTGCGGGGCGGCCTCCAGCTGCGCTGGGGGGTGAAGACCGCGCCCACTGGCAGCGAGGCGAGTCCCAAGGGATCGGATGCACACAGGTGGAGGCGCCTGGACCTACCTCCACCTCTCCAGTTTCGTTCTCCTTTAGCACGAAGCTGAGGACGTCTGTGTCAGGCCCAGCGAGTAAGCGCAGGTAGAGGGGGCAGTCAGTGATGGAGAGTTTCTGGAAGAGCACTGCAACACGTATATTACCATATGTGAGACAGATTGCCAGTCCAGGTTCGATGCACGAGACGGGCGCTCAGGGCTGGTGCACTGGGATGACCCAGAGGGGTGGGATGGGGAGGGAGGTGGAAGGGGGGTTCAGGATGGGGAACACATATGCACCCATGGCTGATTCATGTCACTGTATGACATGAATATTGTAAAGTAATTAGCCTCCAATTAAATTTTTTTAAAAAACTACTCAGTCTACAAATAGAGAATTATTTTCCTTCCTAGAGGAAGGAAAAATTCTTAATTGATTTAGGTTCAAAATGACAGTAAGACAAATAAACTCAAAAAACAACAAAAGACCACTGCAAACCAAGAGAGCGGGCCGGGCTCGCCTTGGAGTAGAAGGGCAGGGGCTCAGGACGGCCGGGACCGACTGGGAGGCAGGGGTGTTTCTAGCCATCCCTTCAACCTAACGAAAGGCGCCTGGCAGGAATAAAGGGTAACAACCGGTACCTTCAGAGTCTGCTAGGGTGGGAAGCCTGTTTCCATTCACGTCATCCCCCCAAACGTTGGAGGGAGTGGTCCCATCCCACAGATTAGGAAGTGAACGCCCAGGGGTGGGTTTCCTGCAGCCACGTGTGAAGGGAGAGGCACGGTGGGCGGTCCGTCCGCAGACCCAACGCCACACGGGAGGCTGGGCTCCGGCGCCAGGAGAAGCCCACCCCTCCAGCTCAAGTGTGACCGGGCTCGCCCAGCCAGAGTCGGGAAGGGTAGGTAGTTTCTGGGGGGGAAGCTCACTCGCTCCTACCTTGCCCATCCTTGTGTATCCGCTTGAAGAGTGCGAACTTCTGGGGATTGTCCACGACCATGAACTTCTTAAGCAGCCCCTGGATGACTCGCTGACCGTGGTGCTGCTGCTGACGTGTAGCTGCTTGACGGCGTCGAGCGGCAGGTAGAAGGACGTACGCTTGTCTGTGGCGGCCGCCGGGTCCACGTCCTTGATGGCGTCATAGATGGACTGGGGCCGGATCCCGGCGGGCACCGTCACCGGCCGCCGCAGCTTCAGGTGCACCTTGATGAAGCCCGTGTAGCTGCCGTCCTCGCTCTGCCGGGGCGCAGGGTGGGTGCGGTCAGGGCGGGCCTGTCTCACCAGATCTCCCCCCTGCCACTTGGGCCTCGGGCTCCAGACCCTCCGGGCTGCAGAGGCCCTTCCCAGCCACACCCGCACCACCTGCCTCCCTGAGGTCCCTCCTGCCTCTGCTGACCGAGGGATGCTGGCAGGGCAGCGGCAGGAGAAGGCCCCAGGACCTAGCTACTGCTGTCTTCCCCTCCCCAGGGGCTCACGCTGCTTGCCCCAAATCCCCTGCCACCAGGCAGATGGGGTGATTGCCTCTGCTGAGTCCCCAGGCCAAGACGCAGGGTCTGGAGTGGGCCCTCTGGTCGTCCCCTCTCCAAACCAAGGAGGAGCAGGCAGGCTCTGTGATAAGGTCTTTGGAGAATCAGGGCACCGAATTTCCTCCTACATCCCTCTCTAAAACCCTCGAGACTTAAACCCCAGTTCCTCTGGGACTGGATTGTTCTGGCGTCCATCCGGCTGATGCCCCAAAGAGCCAGTTGCCATCAAACACCAGCAGGGGGCAGGGCTCCTCCAGCATCTCCCCTGAAGATGGGCTCTCTGAACCAGCGCGAAGCTGGTGCCTTCCTCTCTCAGGCAGGCTGCCCCAGGCACAGGATGTGAGGAGCAAGAAGGGGAGGGCTGCCTGCTCCCCTTGCCTAGGGCTTCCTGGGCCCCTAGTCACCTGCATATCACTTAATGCCTACATGAGCTTTGACACATGGGCACTAATGTCTCTATTTTATACTGAAGCTCAGAGAGGTTAAGGTTTCCCAAAGCTTCAACTTAGAGAAACAGCCGGAACGGGATCTGGGTCTCATTCCATTGCCAAATCTGTTTCCCCAGAGCACGGACAGCCCAGGTTCTTGGCTTCACATAAGCCTGGAGGCCTCCAGAGCCCCAAAGAAAGGGGAGCGCCCTCCTGGGGAAGGGAGCCCCAGGATTCCGAGGGGGAAGAACGGAGCCAAAGCGGAAGGGGCTGTGAGCTAGGTGGGGGCAGGGGTGGGCAGCGGGTGTGGACGCTCACCAGCTTCATGCCCAGGCAGTTCTTCTCCCGGGCGTTATAGCTCTCAATCTTCTGCCTGATCTCCTGCAGAGTGGGCGGGCGCCGGGGCTCCTCGGGGGGCTTACAGTCATCCTGGAACAGACACAGGCGTGAGGGTGGACACGTCCACTGCACATGCTTCTCAGGATGAGAAAGGGAGTGACCGCGTCCTCCTAAAGGCCTCTCCAACCAAGAGTAAGTAGGCACCAGAACCACGGAGTGAATGGGATGGACTCAGGCTGAGAACAATCGAAGGCCAAATGCCAGCTGTGGTAACTGCCTGGCCGGCTACCCCCAGGAAGTGGCTGAAACCTTTCTTGATGCCAGTCTCCTCGCCTGGGAAATGGGGGCCATACCCCATCTTTCAGGCTTGTTGCAAGACCAACATGAAAGGGCCCAACACACAGGCACTGGAGGTATGAACCTGCTGGGTCGGCAAAGCTGTTGTGCTCATTGAGGGCTGCTACTGCAAGATGCACTCAGATGCTATGGGAGATGCCAAGACAGGCCACAGTCGTGTCCTCAAGGAAGTAACAATGCAGCTGGGGAGAGGCGTGCACACAGGGTCCCAGCGCGTGCTGAAGGGAACGGCAGCAGTTCTCCCAGGCTGAGCGGGCCAAAGGCACAGGGACATCAGCTCAGGCCCCAGGCCCCAGGGCTTCCCTGGCACCTCAGACAGCAAAGAATCTGCCTGCAACGCAGGAGACCTGGGTTTGACCCCTTTCCCAAAGCTTCAACTTAGAGAAACAGCCGGAGACGGGATCTGGGTCTCATTCCATTGCCAAATCTGTTTCCCCAGAGCACGGACAGCCCAGGTTCTTGGCTTCACATAAGCCTGGAGGCCTCCAGAGCCCCAAAGAAAGGGGAGCGCCCTCCTGGGGAAGGGAGCCCCAGGATTCCGAGGGGGAAGAACGGAGCCAAAGCGGAAGGGGCTGTGAGCTAGGTGGGGGCAGGGGTGGGCAGCGGGTGTGGACGCTCACCAGCTTCATGCCCAGGCAGTTCTTCTCCCGGGCGTTATAGCTCTCAATCTTCTGCCTGATCTCCTGCAGAGTGGGCGGGCGCCGGGGCTCCTCGGGGGGCTTACAGTCATCCTGGAACAGACACAGGCGTGAGGGTGGACACGTCCACTGCACATGCTTCTCAGGATGAGAAAGGGAGTGACCGCGTCCTCCTAAAGGCCTCTCCAACCAAGAGTAAGTAGGCACCAGAACCACGGAGTGAATGGGATGGACTCAGGCTGAGAACAATCGAAGGCCAAATGCCAGCTGTGGTAACTGCCTGGCCGGCTACCCCCAGGAAGTGGCTGAAACCTTTCTTGATGCCAGTCTCCTCGCCTGGGAAATGGGGGCCATACCCCATCTTTCAGGCTTGTTGCAAGACCAACATGAAAGGGCCCAACACACAGGCACTGGAGGTATGAACCTGCTGGGTCGGCAAAGCTGTTGTGCTCATTGAGGGCTGCTACTGCAAGATGCACTCAGATGCTATGGGAGATGCCAAGACAGGCCACAGTCGTGTCCTCAAGGAAGTAACAATGCAGCTGGGGAGAGGCGTGCACACAGGGTCCCAGCGCGTGCTGAAGGGAACGGCAGCAGTTCTCCCAGGCTGAGCGGGCCAAAGGCACAGGGACATCAGCTCAGGCCCCAGGCCCCAGGGCTTCCCTGGCACCTCAGACAGCAAAGAATCTGCCTGCAACGCAGGAGACCTGGGTTTGACCCCTGAGTTGGGAAGGTCCCCTGGAGAAGGAAATGGCAATCCACTCCAGTATTCTTGCCTGGGAAATCCTACGGACAGAGGAGCCAGGCGGGCTACAGACCATGGGGTCTCAAAGAGTCAGACACGACTGAGCAACTAATACACACACACACATATACACATCCACACACATATGTACACACATACATATACACACATCCACACACACACACATGTACACACACATATATGCATCTTTATCAAACGAATGCACAGCTGGTGTGAGCCGGGGGCTGCAGCCTTCTGTGCTAACCGAGGGGGATGACTCTTCTCTGCTGGGCTCAGGGTTGGCCTGGGTTTGCTGAGCGCCTCCTCCATGCCAAGTGCTTGGTATGCACTGTCTCAGTTAATCCTCAAACCAAACTTCAAGAGTTTCTCACCCACATTTCACAGTTGAGACAACAGAGACTCAGAGGAGGTTAGGGACGTGCGTCCAGCCCTACAGTCTGCAGAGCTAAAAGGGACTCGTCTGTTCTGCTGCGTTCTTCCCACGACACCACAATGGATTCTTCTGACTGCACCCCCGCCCCAGACCCCCTCCAGGAAGAAGGAAGCTGAGGACGTGAAGGCCAGTGGCCTTCATGCTGTGGAGACGGTCCAGGGGAGAATTCTGGGGTCTCGGCAACTCTGTCCGCCTGTCAGCTCCCCGAGTTTCTCTCGAGTCCACTGCCACCTACCCTCCTGGCTTTGTCTTCATGCTGTTCCTGTGTGGCTGAGCATGCGGGAGCCACAGTTTGCGGGAATAAACAGGTTGGTGGAAATCGGCCTAGAACTTGCCTGTCTCAGAAATCCAGTGGACCCCAGGGCAGGTCAGGATTCTCCTTTGGCAAATGGGGAAACTGAGGCCCAGAGGGCGATCATTTTCCCCTGGCTGCCATCACACAGCACCAACCCGTGGGCGTCTGTCTGCTTTTGCCGGGGAATTTCACAGCCACGCTGCCATTGCAGCATCACCCAGCTGAAGACGCTGGACTCCTGGGGCAGAGCTGCCCTTCTCGCCAGCCCGTGGGAGACAAGTCACACTGGGCAGGACGCCTTCACTTCCTGCTCGCACTTTCCAACCCCGCAGGGCTGGTAAGACGTCAAGCTCAGGCTGCGGAGGGGAGCTGGCGTGCCTCCCACACCCGGCCCTCAGCACGGAGATGCGCTGACGCCCTTTTTCCGTCACAGCGTCTTTCGCGGGCCTGTCTGCCCCTCTCTACTCTCTTTGAGGAGGGTGGTCAGAAGAGCACTGTGCATCCACACACCGTCTCTTACACACTAAACGTGCTGTTCCTATTTGGCAGGTTAGACAGAAGCTCTGACGGGCTGAGAAACGCGTGTGGTCCCACTGCTGGTAAGCATCCCGTGGGGCCCGGCGCCCAGCCCGTCAAGTCTGCTGACGGTGCTCTGCTCGCCACGTGGTCACCCCAGGACAGCCCACGCCTGTCGCCCCCACGGTGACCACTGAAACTCCACGCTCCGAGGCGGGGATGAGCAGCCTCCTCACCGAGACTGATACATCACTGACCTGTGAAATGTTCAGCTAAGGTGTGTCTGATTGGTGGATCCCCAGAAGCCTCAGGACCTGGGGCCACCGTGTCACCCGTGAAGATGTCAAGAACTCTCCAATCTCTGTCTCCTGGTGGGAGGCACCAGGATTCAAGGAAAGGGCTCACCCCTCTCCGGTGTGGCCATTCGGATCCCTGGGACAGGACCCTGAGTCCTTCAAGGACCGACCAGGAGTATTCCCTTCTGCTGGAGGGGAGCAGCAGCTGGTGTGAGCCGCACATCCGTCTTCATTTGCTGTTGACGTGCTCCCCAGGGACCCTCACGGTGAAGCATCTCATTCCTTGTCTCTCCCCGCTTAGTTCCTGGAGACCTCACCCCAGCCCCCAACCCGCTGGGCACCTCTCTACGGGACTGGGTGTGCCTGCTGCCCTCTGGGAGCTTCCAGTCAGAAAGGCCAGCATCCAGTTATTGTTGCACACGCTCCATTCCGCTCACCTATGAAACATGCAGGCTCCTGCTCCTTAGGGGTTAACAGCCTTCTCAGCCTCCTCTATAAAAAAGAGCTAAGTGATGGAGAGAAAACTAGCAGCTCCTAGAAGGTCTCTCGTGGTTTCCAAATGAGCAACAGCCGTTTCCCTGTTAGAAAGGGCAGCGGCATCGTGGCTTTCAAAGGCCAGTTATTCCAGACTGGTTTTGAACAGTGAGAGTCAGAATGGCCTTACCCTAAAGATCTTCCTTCCTGTTCTCTTTCCCATCAGCAGACCATCTATCCCTCGCTTCCCACCACAGACCTGGGGAAGTGACGCAAGCGGCTGTGGGCAGCCTCGTGGGGCTGACGCAGAAGACAGCCGTGCCGCTTTCCGCCCCGTCCGGGAGTGCCAGGAGCCCTGCCTGGCCAGCACGCTCAATTCCCAGCCTCAGACGGCAGCACCCCAGGCTGCTGCCCACACCAGGGCTGGCAGACAAGATCTAACCCGTGGACTGAATGAATCAGCTCCCGAAGCAGCCAATCAGCCAGCCAGGCACTGCCAGCACTGCCCGTTCCCCTTTCCCATTCCAGAGAGGGCAGAAAATCTAGACCAATGCTTCTTAAACTTGCTGCACGTGGACTCCTCTCGGGGAGCCTCAGAAACACAACAACACCTGGGCTCCGTCCTGGAGGTTCTGATTTAAGTGGTCTGGGGTGCAGCCTGGGCAGACGGATTTTAAAAATCTCCCAGGTGATGCTAACGTGCAGCAGTGTTGGAAAAGAATTCCCAGGCAATTTCAGACCTCCAGGGTCCCCATCCAGCTGCAGGGTTAACACTTTGGCACCCACAGATATCCACTGCCCCCAAGGTTTACCGAGAAGGCAATATCCAGGGTCTGTAGTCTGCAGAAGGTAAGTCAAAGACCCCACTTTCTGTTCACCTGCCGAATTCTCAGATCCTCAAAGTGAAAGATTGGCCTCCATCTATGGCTCCGAAGCTAGAAACCAGACAGACAGTCCTAAGCCATGGGCGATGTCCCCTCTTAATTCTCAGGGTTATTGGGGTACAGCCAGGTGAAGAGGCTGGGTGCTAGGCCTCAGAGTAGAGACACGTCCTGAAACAGCGATCCTCAGACTTTTCAGTTTAAGTACCCATTACACCAAAAGAAGAGAGGACCATCCTCTGGTGGGCCGGGGCCCATCTCAGAGCAGATTTACCCCAAGCTGAATTTTACTTTAAGAAAAAACCCAAACACTGGCGAATCTTGCATTTCGATCAATGATATCAAGTCTTAATTTGGGTCACTGGGAAGTGACCCAGTGAGCTGAGAAGACTCTGAGTGAAGCTGGTGGCTTTTAGTCTCCCCTGATGCAATGGAGGAGGAGATAGCAACCCACTCCGCTGTTCTTGCCTGGAGAATCCCAGGGACAGGGGAGCCTGGTGGGCTGCCATCTATGGAGTCGCACAGAGTCGGACGCGACTGAAGTGACTTAGCAGCAACAGCAGCAGCAGCAGCTGAACACAGGGAGGCCCACAAAGCCCCAGAACGAGGGGGACCCCAGGGTGGGGGTGGGCCGAGGAGAACCTGCTGGAGCTGTTAGATACATTCAAGCTTTTTTTTTTTTTTTCTGGACCTAAATCACACAAACCACATTTTTTTTTTGCCAGAAATTTCACTTTCCCTGCTTTTAAATTCATCCACCTCTTCTTGCACACTGCCTTCACTGTCTTACTCCTGTCTGTCGAAAGTCCCTCAGCTGTCAAGGCCTCTCATGATGTCAGTCCCTCAGAGGTCAAGGCTGATCATCTCAGCCCTGAGTGATAGCAATGATGCTTACTGGTAGTCACTGGCTAGCTCTGTGCGGGTGCTGTTCTTCTCACTTAGCCTGTTGGCTCATTTCACTCTCGCCGCAAGTTTATGAGAAATGTGCACGTATTAATCTCATTTCACAGATGAGGATACAGAGCCCCAGGAAGGTTAAAGCTGACCTACATCCAAAGCTAACACTATACCATCCTGCACTTAAATCCCATCTACTGATACGAACCTCCAAGTAGACCACCCAGCTTGGTTTTTCTCCCCAACGAGGCCGAAGCTCCCTAGTGACTTACACCATACCTAGGTCTCTGCTCTACGCAGGTGGCCCCGGGCACGAAGCAGATAATAAATGTTTGCTCAAGAACCTGCAATGGCCCCACTCCTACGTGGGGAGAAAGCAGTCTCACCTTCTGCTAGGAATCACAGTGCAGTGAGTCTTGCACTGCAGTCTGGACTGAGTTCTGTGAGAGAAGCACCTGCCTTCTCTGCCGTGGAATCCCAGAGCTGAGATCCAGCTTGGCACAGGTTAGAGGCCCAGGCAACACCTCCAGGATGAGCATGGACCTGTGTTCAGATTCTGACTCCCACTGCTAACAAAGCGATCTGGAGAGTTTGGGCGTGTCTTTAAGCCTTAGCTTCCTCATCTCTGTCAATCATTTATTGTCTCATACTGAAGTCAAGGCGAAGCCAAATGAAATAGGGGGCATCCTGGAAATGATCGAACCCATCCAAAGACACACGCTCTATTACTCTAGGCATAGAGTCCCACCTCCATGACCCGACCTCATTTCTCTTTCCTGGAGCACTCCCTTTGGACTGGCCCCTGTGCCAAAGGGTTTGTTCATTCCTATCTCTACACTAGTGCTTAGCAAATTTTCTGTAAAAGCCAGGTAGCAAATATTTCAGGCTCTGCAGTCTATCTAGTCTCCGCTGCTACTTACCTCTGTTGTGGTAGCAGACAATGATCAAAGAATGAGTGTCGTTTCAATAAAACTTTTATTTGTGGATTCCAGCCCATGAACAGTGGTCTGCCACCTTGGTCTACTCTGCTGCCTGTGTGGTCTCTCTGCCTAGAATTCATAACCCCCATCTCCCCTAGTTCCATCTTCTCTGTGTAGGACATTTCTCGGGCCTGCTGCGATCTCCTCATCCTCTGCTCTCCTCATCTCTTAGATCCCTGACACTTGAATTCCCCAATAGAGAAAGGCACATACAGGTTTGGACTGGTCCCCAGCTGTCTCCTGACAGCGTGGTTGTATTGAGAGGCAGGTGTTTGCAGTGTCTCTCCTCCCACCACCAGTGGATGGGCCTTTGGCAACTTCACTCTCACCTGCGGACACTGTCCACAAGTAGACAAAGGCCTTTCACTTTATTGGAGTTCTCCCTCTCCACCCTTCCCTCATGAGGAGGTAGCAAGCTGGCTGAGGAAAGGTGCAGGCACGCTCACCACTGGCTCAGAGACACTCCCAGACACCAGCCCCACGATCTCAAAGCCTCAGATTCCCGTCGACGCAGACCTGCAAATCCCCATATGCCGTGGACCTCTGCAGCTGCCTGCTAACGTTACCTCCAACACTCCAAGAACCTGTGGAGCTGCCTTCACAGCCCATACGGCTACTTCCGCATCGAATTGTGCACTGCCTTTTATTGTTTAATCATTGTTCCACATGTGTTAATCCCAACTCTCCAGTTAGACACTCCCTGGAGGGAGTCAGATGTGACATCTGACGCTCGGTCTTCTTCTGCAGCCCCTGCAGGGGCTCAGTGGAGAACTAGGATGGCCTCCAAGGACATGACAGATAAATAAACGCCTGCTGACTGAGCGGCAGGGCAAGAGTGGACTGGCTAAGGTGGGACTCAGCCCGGCAAGGACAGCAGCCACGTCCAGGGCACCTCACACCGACCTGCGCCGCGAGCGGCACGTGCCGAGAAGGTGCGGGCTGCGTGCACAGCTGTTAGCTCTTGACAGCTTCTTGCTGAGGATGAACACAAGACCAGCAAATGACCTGTGACCTCTGGTGAGTCACTTCCCCTCCCAGGGCCTCAGTTTCCTCACCAGGAAATCATGAAGCCAGACCAGAGAAGCTCTAAGGCCCTCTGCAGCGCTAAGATTTTACACAGAAGGTGGGACAGGGTGGTTTCTTTCATCACTGCTTCCTCTTCTGCTTCAGAGAAGTGGGTGTGGGCTGGGGGCCTCTGCGAGGAGCGCGGGGAGGGATGGTCCAAGCTGCGGCAGTGATGACGGGTCTACGGCCGCGCTCAGAACCTGCCCAACGTCTCTCCATGACTTGGCTTTGCTCCTTCCTTGCCACTGGCTTCTCTATGTGTCTGCCAGACCCCACGCTGCCCGAGTTCGAGCAGGTCCACACCTTCTGAAGTCACATAGTTCAAGAAAGCAAAACAAAAACTCTCCCGGAAGCCGGTCACCATGGGCCTTTGCCACATTTCCTCTTTCTTAGCTCTTAGCAAATTTGTCAGCAGCAATGCTTGTGCCCCTTGGGTGGAAACCATCTCCAGCCTCTGTCTGGGAAGAGAGCCTCTGGCAGCCTCTCCAGGGCAATGACCACCTATAGCTGCCTTCTGCTCCAGTCTGCTGCCCACAGCCGGCCTGACCTCAACCCTGGGGTCTCCACTCAGCTCGTCCTAAGAAGGAACCTCTGAAGGAAAGGAGTGGGCACCTGCCGGCCGGGCTGGGTTCAGAACACCCTGCTCGATGCCCAGGTCACACTCCAGGCTCACTGGCCCCTTTGTGATGGCCTAAATCAAACGGGAAAGAGGAAGCCGGGTGGGGCTTCACCACGGGTCTCCCCCAGGCCCTGATGAGCTGGGTTCCCAGCCCCACCCACGGCAGTGGGTAGATTCTCATAAGTCCCTCTATGGAGCTGTCCAGTGTTCCAAAATAAAAGAACCAGAAACTCCTAAACTATGGTCCCTGACAGGTTACTCCCAAAAGGGGAATAGAAAGGAAGCATGCGGCAGTTGCTCAGTCATGTTTGACTCTTTGTGACCCCATGGACTGTCACCTGCCAGGCCCCTCTGTCCATGGGATTCTCCAGGCAAGAATACTGGAGTGGTTGCCATTCTCTTTTCCAGAGGATCTTCCCAACCCAGGAATCAAACCCAGGTCCCCTGCACTGGGGGCAGACTCTTTACCCTCTGAGCCAAGCAGAACAAGCAGAACCATGTGGAATTTGAGTTACTTTGGGGGGATATAGAGGAGAAGCAATAAAAAAAAGAAAAAAACAAAACAGAGAGAAGGAAACTAGAAAGAGACTGAAGTCACCAAGGACAAAACATGGAGCAGATGGTCCATGTGGACAGTCAGTCAACAGTGACGGATTGAACTGCTCGTGGGCTGGGGGCTCTGAAAGGCACCTTGGGACATGACGCTGCCCACCCTTGGAGCCCTCGGGTTATCGGAGGAGGGGAGACAGAGACGCAGGTCCTGTGGACGCCAGAAGAAGCACAGCGCAAGCTGGACCCAGCCTGGCTGCACCCAGGCAGCCCAGCCCAGCTCCAGGTGTCGGGGGCCCTGCCCGTGGCCTCTGGGCTGCCAGCGTGTCCCGGAGCCATCCCGGCATCCCTCACGCTTTCACGTGGCCCTCTCAGTCTACAGGCAGGAGCAGGCCATCTGGGGTAGCAGGAGCCCCGTACAGGAGGCTGGGAGAGCTCTGTGCCTGGGAGCTCAGGCATTTCAGTTCAGGCCTGCAGTGGCCTCATCGTCTTAGTGAGGCATTCTCAGGGTTCACGGTCACAATCTCATCTAGTCCTCAGAATAATGAGGGCGGTATGTTGCTACCCACTGAGCCCTGCAGCTGGCACATCTGGCCCTAGGTTGGCTTCTGCCAGCCATACCCTTGGTTGTCTGTGAACGTGGGCAAGTCAGTCTCATGAGACTCAGGCTGCTTTGCCTGAGAAATGCAGGTAAGCAGGTCTTCTTTATACATTTACCGCAGAGACGGACTGAGATCGCACATCGGGAAGGGCTTAGCGCAATGTAAGCACACAGTAAGCGCTCAATGAACAGCAGCCAGCACACAGCCAGGGTACCCACCAGCAGCATCAGTAGTCATCCATCTGGAGGGCAGAGGGAAGTCTGGCTGT
Organism: Madoqua kirkii; assembly: GCA_006408675.1. Lineage (NCBI taxonomy): Eukaryota > Metazoa > Chordata > Mammalia > Artiodactyla > Bovidae > Madoqua > Madoqua kirkii. The sequence continues at coordinate 4,383 of SJYC01090454.1, read as the reverse complement.
GGGGACTGATCCCACGTGGAGTCCTCTTCCCCTACTCTTGGGTATCTACTTGCCTTTTCAGGGCTGTAGGCCCCATTCTCCATAAAAAGGTTTTGGTAATTATATGTTCTGATTGGTATAAGGACAAATACATTAATGTCATAAAGTAATTCCTTCAACTTAAAAGTTCATGTTTTTCCTCCTGATTTTAAAAGGAATGGAAATACTTTTGTGGGTTCCTCAAATATTTCAGGCCCCCAGATAAGCAGGGGGTGCCTTCAGCTCGAGTCCCAGGTAGGGTGACCAGCTGTCCCAGTTTGCTTGGGACTGAGTTTTCTCAGGATGTGGGGCTTCCAGTGCAAAATCAGGACAGTCCTAGGCAAACCCTAGCCCCTGGGACCCCCTCTCAGTCCTAGAGGGCCTCGCTCCCTCTCTCTGTCTCCTGTGGGGCCCAGGACACTGCTTGTTCTTCCGTCCTCCATAAAGCCGCATCCTTGTACTCTACCCTGGAGGGGTTCCGGACAGGCCCTGCCCCTTCCCCGCCCCCAGCCTGGCCTGCACACAGGTGCTGGTTTCCTCTCAAGATTAGCACACGTCCCTGCAGCTTGGACACAGAATGGAAGCTTCATGAGGCCCGAGACAGTCTTGTTCACAGACACAGTTCCTAGAACCGCAACCTGGCTCACAGAAGGGGCCATTAAATATTTGCTTAATGAATAAAACACCAAGAAGCAATCCGACACACACATACACATACACACAAAACCCCAAAAACAAATCCAGGGAAATGAAAGGTTCAGGAATTGTCTAAGGGGCCTAGAGGATTCCTGTCCACGCCTAACCATCTGTTTACTGCTGGGACAATAACCTGAAATCAGAGGAGATTCCTGCACTCGATATCCGAGGGTAGACGATGCAAACTCCTTCCATTTCTGTTCTCCCCCGTCCTGGCCCTTCCTGAAGCAGGCCCCTCTTTGCAGCTCAGAGGTCTAAACGTGAATCCAGGCAGAATGGGGTGCTGCTTCAGTGGCCACAGGAATTTTTCCTTGGGTCATTCTCTTGTGCCCTCAAGAGTTTCTAGGACATGAGAAAGTCTGTTTTTCAGTTAGTCTTCCTCACTGGATTTCCTTCTAGGCCCCTGTCTCCTCTCAGTCTCCCTGACATCTTAGCTTGACCATTCAGGATGAGACATTTTCCTCTTCATCTGAGAGAATTTGCCTCGGAACTGATATATCTTTTGGGGATACTTTCCCTAATCCTCCACTTCTATCTAGAATTAGTGGACTCTTCGACAACAGCAGCTTATGCCCCAATTATTCCAGCACTGGCTTCATCTTCTGTATAGTAGCATGAGCTGTCTAACCCTATCTCCACCAGTAGACCAGGAGCACCCCAATTGTAGCATTTCCATCTCTGTGCTCCCACAGAGCCCAGGACCAGAGCACCGCACAGCGAGTCAGGGACGACGGTGGGCAGGGTGAGTGAGTGGGTCCTCACACCTCAGCCCACACTCCAGTCCCTGCAAAGGCTGGACTTGGCTCTTTTAGAGTCAATTTAAAGAGGATTCCATTGCAAATCATATGTCTGACAAGGGACTCGAGATCCAGAATATATAAAGAGACCCTATAACTCACAACAGAAAAACAACAGCCCCGTTGAAAATGGACAAAGGACTTGAACAGATACTTCTCAAAAGGAGATATACAAATTACCAATAAGCAGATGAAAAGATATTTGACATTACCAGTCATGGCCAAGTCACTTTGGTTGTCTCCGACTCTGTGCAACCCCAGAGACGACAGCCCACCAGGCTCCCCCGTCCCTGGAATTCTCCAGGCAAGAACACTGGAGTGGGTTGCCATTGCCTTCTCCAATGCATGAAAGTGAAAAGTGAAAGTGAAGTCGCTCAGTCGTGTCTGACCCCTCAGCGACCCCATGGACTGCAGCCCACCAGGCTCCTCCGCACATGGGATTTTCCAGGCAAGAGTACTGGAGCGGGGTGCCATTGCCTTCTCCCTGCCAGTCATTGCTGCTGCTTCTGCACCCCACTCCAGTCATTAGGGAAATGCAAATCAAAACCATAATGAGATACCATCTAACACCTATTAGGGTGGCTATTATCAAACACACAGAAAATAACCACCTGTGTACATTGCTGGTGGGAATGGAAAATGGTGTAGCTGCTATGGAAAATGGTATGGTAGTCTTCAAAAGATTAAACATGAACTCACTACATTATCCAGCAATTCCAATTCTGAATATAAACCCAAAGAAGTGAAAGCAGGGCCTGAACAGAGATTTGCACACTCATGTTCACAGCAGCATGGCTCTCAATAGCCAAAACGTGGAAGCAACCCACTGATGGATAGCTGGATAAACAAAACGCGATACACACATACAGTGGAATATTACTCATCCATAAAAGGGACAGAAATTCTGACACACGCTACAACACGGATGAACCTTGACAACATTACGTGAAGTGGAAGAAGCCGGTCAAAAAGACAAGTACCTTATGATTCCACTTATATGATGTTCCTAGAGTAATCAAAGACACAGAAAGCAGAATAGTGGTTGCCAGGCACTGTGGGGAGGAAGCAAAGAGGAGTTAGAGTCTAATGGGTATGGAGTTCAGAAGATACAAAAGTTCCAGAGAGGACAGTGATGATGGTGGTACAAACATGTGAAGGCGCTTAATGCCACAGAAATACACACTTAGAGATGGTTAAAATGATAATATACATGTGTTATATATATATATTATTACAATTAAAAAAAGAAGATTTGCAATATGTAAGGCAAGTGCTAAAAATCACTGCAGATGGTGATTGCAGCCATGAAATTAAAAGACGCTTACTCCTTGGAAGAAAAGTTATGACCAACGTAGATAGCATACTCAAAAGCAGAGACATTACTTTGCCAACTAAGGTCCATCTAGTCAAGGCTATGGTTTTTCCTGTGGTCATGTATGGATGTGACAGTTGGACTGTGAAGAAGGCTGAGCACTGAAGAATTGCTGCTTTTGAACTGTGGTGTTGGAGAAGACTCTTGAGAGTCCCTTGGACTGCAAGGAGATCCAACCAGTGTCCATTCTGAAGGAGATCAACCCTGGGATTTCTTTGGAAGGAATGATGCTAAAGCTGAAACTCCAGTCCTCTGGCCACCTCATGCAAAGAGTTGACTCATTGGAAAAGACTTTGATGCTGGGAGGGATTGGGGGCAAGAGGAGAAGGGAATGACCGAGGATGAGATGGTTGGATGGCATCATTGACTTGATGGACGTGAGTCTGAGTGAACTCCAGGAGATGGTGATGGACAGGGAGGCCTGGCGTGCTGCGATTCATGGGGTCGCAAAGAGTCGGACATGACTGAGTGACTGAACTGAACTGAACAAGTATGAAAGGGGAAATTAACAGTAACACAATAATAGAGGGAGACTTTAATATCCCATTCACACCTATGGACAGATCAACTAAACAGAATATTAGCAAGGAAACACAAACTTTAAATGATACAATGGACCACTTAGACCTAATTGATATCTATAGGACATTTCACCCCAAAACAACGAATTTCATCTTTTTCTCAAGTGCACACAGAACATTCTCCAGGGCCATGAATCTAGCCTTGGTAAATTCAAAAAATATTGACATTTCAAGCATCTTTTCTGATCACAATGCGGTAAGATTAGATGTCAACTGCAAGAAAAAAACTAAGATACACACATATGGAGGCTAAACAACACCCTTCTGAATAACTAACAAGTCACAGAAGAAATAAAAAAGAAATCAAACTATGCATAGAAACAAATGAAAATGAAAACACAACCCCAAACCAATGGGATTCAGTAAAAGCGGTGCTAAGGGGAAGGTTCATAGGAATACATGCTTACCTCAAGAAACAAGAGAAAAATAAATAACCTAACTGTACACCTAAAGCAACTAGAAAAAGAAGAAATGAAGAACCCCAGTGTTAGTAGAGGGAAAGAACTCATAAAAATTAGGGCAGAAGTAATTGAAAAAGAAACAAAGGAGACTATGGCAAAAATCAACAAAACTAAAAGCTGGTACTTGGAGAAGATAAATAAAATAGAAAAACCATTAGCCAGGCTCCTCAAGAAACAAAGGGAGAAGAATCAAATCAACAGACTTAGAAATGAAAGTGGAGAAATCACAACAGACAACACAGAAATACAAAGGATCATAAGAGATTATTATCAGCAACTTTATGCCAATAAAATGGACCACTTGGAAGAAATGGACGAATTCTTGGAAAAGTATGACCTTCCAAAACTGAACCAGGAAGAAATATAAAATCTTAACAGACCCATCACAAGCACGGAAATAGAAACTGTAATAAAAAATCTTCCAGCAAACAAAAGCCCAGGGCCAGATGGCTTCACAT
>SJYC01090452.1:0-19634 GCA_006408675.1 Madoqua kirkii | reverse complement strand
GCCATTAAATATTTGCTTAATGAATAAAACACCAAGAAGCAATCCGACACACACATACACATACACACAAAACCCCAAAAACAAATCCAGGGAAATGAAAGGTTCAGGAATTGTCTAAGGGGCCTAGAGGATTCCTGCTCCACGCCTAACCATCTGTTTACTGCTGGGACAATAACCTGAAATCAGAGGAGATTCCTGCACTCGATATCCGAGGGTAGACGATGCAAACTCCTTCCATTTCTGTTCTCCCCCGTCCTGGCCCTTCCTGAAGCAGGCCCCTCTTTGCAGCTCAGAGGTCTAAACGTGAATCCAGGCAGAATGGGGTGCTGCTTCAGTGGCCACAGGAATTTTTCCTTGGGTCATTCTCTTGTGCCCTCAAGAGTTTCTAGGACATGAGAAAGTCTGTTTTTCAGTTAGTCTTCCTCACTGGATTTCCTTCTAGGCCCCTGTCTCCTCTCAGTCTCCCTGACATCTTAGCTTGACCATTCAGGATGAGACATTTTCCTCTTCATCTGAGAGAATTTGCCTCGGAACTGATATATCTTTTGGGGATACTTTCCCTAATCCTCCACTTCTATCTAGAATTAGTGGACTCTTCGACAACAGCAGCTTATGCCCCAATTATTCCAGCACTGGCTTCATCTTCTGTATAGTAGCATGAGCTGTCTAACCCTATCTCCACCAGTAGACCAGGAGCACCCCAATTGTAGCATTTCCATCTCTGTGCTCCCACAGAGCCCAGGACCAGAGCACCGCACAGCGAGTCAGGGACGACGGTGGGCAGGGTGAGTGAGTGGGTCCTCACACCTCAGCCCACACTCCAGTCCCTGCAAAGGCTGGACTTGGCTCTTTTAGAGTCAATTTAAAGAGGATTCCATTGCAAATCATATGTCTGACAAGGGACTCGAGATCCAGAATATATAAAGAGACCCTATAACTCACAACAGAAAAACAACAGCCCCGTTGAAAATGGACAAAGGACTTGAACAGATACTTCTCAAAAGGAGATATACAAATTACCAATAAGCAGATGAAAAGATATTTGACATTACCAGTCATGGCCAAGTCACTTTGGTTGTCTCCGACTCTGTGCAACCCCAGAGACGACAGCCCACCAGGCTCCCCCGTCCCTGGAATTCTCCAGGCAAGAACACTGGAGTGGGTTGCCATTGCCTTCTCCAATGCATGAAAGTGAAAAGTGAAAGTGAAGTCGCTCAGTCGTGTCTGACCCCTCAGCGACCCCATGGACTGCAGCCCACCAGGCTCCTCCGCACATGGGATTTTCCAGGCAAGAGTACTGGAGCGGGGTGCCATTGCCTTCTCCCTGCCAGTCATTGCTGCTGCTTCTGCACCCCACTCCAGTCATTAGGGAAATGCAAATCAAAACCATAATGAGATACCATCTAACACCTATTAGGGTGGCTATTATCAAACACACAGAAAATAACCACCTGTGTACATTGCTGGTGGGAATGGAAAATGGTGTAGCTGCTATGGAAAATGGTATGGTAGTCTTCAAAAGATTAAACATGAACTCACTACATTATCCAGCAATTCCAATTCTGAATATAAACCCAAAGAAGTGAAAGCAGGGCCTGAACAGAGATTTGCACACTCATGTTCACAGCAGCATGGCTCTCAATAGCCAAAACGTGGAAGCAACCCACTGATGGATAGCTGGATAAACAAAACGCGATACACACATACAGTGGAATATTACTCATCCATAAAAGGGACAGAAATTCTGACACACGCTACAACACGGATGAACCTTGACAACATTACGTGAAGTGGAAGAAGCCGGTCAAAAAGACAAGTACCTTATGATTCCACTTATATGATGTTCCTAGAGTAATCAAAGACACAGAAAGCAGAATAGTGGTTGCCAGGCACTGTGGGGAGGAAGCAAAGAGGAGTTAGAGTCTAATGGGTATGGAGTTCAGAAGATACAAAAGTTCCAGAGAGGACAGTGATGATGGTGGTACAAACATGTGAAGGCGCTTAATGCCACAGAAATACACACTTAGAGATGGTTAAAATGATAATATACATGTGTTATATATATATATTATTACAATTAAAAAAAGAAGATTTGCAATATGTAAGGCAAGTGCTAAAAATCACTGCAGATGGTGATTGCAGCCATGAAATTAAAAGACGCTTACTCCTTGGAAGAAAAGTTATGACCAACGTAGATAGCATACTCAAAAGCAGAGACATTACTTTGCCAACTAAGGTCCATCTAGTCAAGGCTATGGTTTTTCCTGTGGTCATGTATGGATGTGACAGTTGGACTGTGAAGAAGGCTGAGCACTGAAGAATTGCTGCTTTTGAACTGTGGTGTTGGAGAAGACTCTTGAGAGTCCCTTGGACTGCAAGGAGATCCAACCAGTGTCCATTCTGAAGGAGATCAACCCTGGGATTTCTTTGGAAGGAATGATGCTAAAGCTGAAACTCCAGTCCTCTGGCCACCTCATGCAAAGAGTTGACTCATTGGAAAAGACTTTGATGCTGGGAGGGATTGGGGGCAAGAGGAGAAGGGAATGACCGAGGATGAGATGGTTGGATGGCATCATTGACTTGATGGACGTGAGTCTGAGTGAACTCCAGGAGATGGTGATGGACAGGGAGGCCTGGCGTGCTGCGATTCATGGGGTCGCAAAGAGTCGGACATGACTGAGTGACTGAACTGAACTGAACAAGTATGAAAGGGGAAATTAACAGTAACACAATAATAGAGGGAGACTTTAATATCCCATTCACACCTATGGACAGATCAACTAAACAGAATATTAGCAAGGAAACACAAACTTTAAATGATACAATGGACCACTTAGACCTAATTGATATCTATAGGACATTTCACCCCAAAACAACGAATTTCATCTTTTTCTCAAGTGCACACAGAACATTCTCCAGGGCCATGAATCTAGCCTTGGTAAATTCAAAAAATATTGACATTTCAAGCATCTTTTCTGATCACAATGCGGTAAGATTAGATGTCAACTGCAAGAAAAAAACTAAGATACACACATATGGAGGCTAAACAACACCCTTCTGAATAACTAACAAGTCACAGAAGAAATAAAAAAGAAATCAAACTATGCATAGAAACAAATGAAAATGAAAACACAACCCCAAACCAATGGGATTCAGTAAAAGCGGTGCTAAGGGGAAGGTTCATAGGAATACATGCTTACCTCAAGAAACAAGAGAAAAATAAATAACCTAACTGTACACCTAAAGCAACTAGAAAAAGAAGAAATGAAGAACCCCAGTGTTAGTAGAGGGAAAGAACTCATAAAAATTAGGGCAGAAGTAATTGAAAAAGAAACAAAGGAGACTATGGCAAAAATCAACAAAACTAAAAGCTGGTACTTGGAGAAGATAAATAAAATAGAAAAACCATTAGCCAGGCTCCTCAAGAAACAAAGGGAGAAGAATCAAATCAACAGACTTAGAAATGAAAGTGGAGAAATCACAACAGACAACACAGAAATACAAAGGATCATAAGAGATTATTATCAGCAACTTTATGCCAATAAAATGGACCACTTGGAAGAAATGGACGAATTCTTGGAAAAGTATGACCTTCCAAAACTGAACCAGGAAGAAATATAAAATCTTAACAGACCCATCACAAGCACGGAAATAGAAACTGTAATAAAAAATCTTCCAGCAAACAAAAGCCCAGGGCCAGATGGCTTCACATGTGAATTCTACTAAAAATTTAGAGGAAGAGCTAACACCTATCCTACTCAAAGTCTTCCAGAAAATTGCAGAGGAAGGTAAACTGCCAAACTCTTTCTAGGAGGCCACCATCACCATAATACCAAAACCAGACAAAGATGCCACAAAAAAAGAAAACTACAGGCCAGTGTTACTGATGAACATAGATGCAAAAATCCTTAACAAAATCCTAGCAAACAATTGAAAAAAAGAAGATTCAAGGGCAGGGGAACCGGGAGGCCATGCAACCAGCTGGATTCATCTGGCTCTTTAAAATTGGGAGTGTTTTCACTTTCTCTATTCCAGGAAAATGAGGAGTCAAGCCCGCTTCTAACCAAGTGGGGCCTCCTCCCTGGACTTCTGGGACCAGACTCTTTCCTTAGGCCCCACCACTCTCCTGCCAGGGGCAGTGAGAAAAGCCTGAAGCCTCGGGGTGATCTGGATGGCCCCGCCTGCTCAGGGGAGTCGCTGCAGCCAGGAGAGGGCCACACAGCTTTGTAACTGACCCTCCAGAGGGGAGCTCGGGTGCAACCCAGAAGCCTGGGCTCAGAGATCCGAAAGGGGCCTTGAGATGAATGGTCCCATCATCCACACTCTGCGGAAACCTGAGTCGTGGGGTGACTCCAGCAGCGGGCACTTCCCATCTGCTTCAGATGCTCTGCCCCAAGCCCATCACGGCTGGCCTCCGACAAGGCGCGACCCTGGCTTTGCTAGCTCATACACCCCCAGAGAGGTGGCTGCGACAGGAAAAGGAAGATTCGGGGCAACACAGTTTCTGCAAGACACAGAGCTGTGGGGTTCTCTTAAAGTCACCAAGCTGGGAGCTGGGGATTGGCTGGCCGTCAAAGCTCCCTATCCCCATCGCAGAATCTTTTCCTTGCTCTCACCTAGTGACATCTCTGCACATGAATGCTTTGAACACAGGGTTCCTCTGCTTCTAGGACCCCGTGTGCTCTGAGAGCCCTGCAGAGTCCCTGGGCCTTGAGGGACAGGTGGCTCTAGGAACCCAGCTCGTGTGTTCTTTTTTAAGACTTTTTTTTTTTAACGAGGACCATTTTAAAAGTCTTTATTGGATTTGTTGATATTGCTTGCTTTGTGTCTCGGTGTTTTGCCACGAGGCATGTGGGATCTTAACTTTCTGATCAAGGATCAAACCCTCCCTCTCCTGCATTGGAAGGTGAAATTGTAATCACTGGACCACGAGGGAAGCTCTGTAGCTCATGTGGTCTAATCACAGGCCTCTTCCCAGGACAAGGCCACCAGGGCAGGAGGCGCTCCTTTTCCCACCATGCGCTGGACAGGACATCCAGGGCCATAAATGACTCAGAGAATTCCAGGGTGGCGAGTGGCATGTGGGAGCCAACACTCAGCTCCCTGCCCCCGCACGGCCATGGCCACCCGGAGGGCAAGGGCAGCTGGGGTACCAGCTTGCTGCCCTGCCGCTGGAGTGGGCCCTTCTTGGCTCCCCACTAGCCAGAAGCCCCGTGTGGTGTGTGCCTTCAGTTTTGCAGGCTGGGCTGTGCGGGGCGCCCGAGCCTCGCCACTAGCCCCCACATCCCCTCCCTTGTGCTGCCTGCCCTGCTAAGCCACCTGCACGGGGCTGCGGGACGGCCTGACATGACGTGCATCTTGGTTGGTTATTGAGCAGCTCGGAGGGTTCCACACATGTGCTCTCACTGTGCCCTAGAACCGCAGGGGCAGGGACGTCTGGTCTCCTCTCTCCTAAAGGGCCAGGCAAAGTGTCTCCAAGACGAATGCTGCTGACACGGGGTTACATCTGTGGGCATCTTCCAACCTCAGTTATTTGGGTAATTCTGGAAAGAGCTACAAGAGAGGCAGGACAGTTTAGGGGCTGGAAGCCCTGGCATTAGGTCACTCGGGCCCAAGTTCTGGATCTGCCCCTTGCTGCTAGGGGACCCCTGACCCCCCTCAGTGCCTCAGTTTCCTCACTGCTAAATGCAAACCGTATGCACAACTGACCCTTAATGCTGGGGTTAATGGCACATGGTGGGCCCTCAGTACCTGCATCAGTGGATTCAGCTAACCACAGACCGTGGAGGACCATAGTATTTACTACTAAAAAGCATCTGAAGACAAGTGGACCCACACGGTTCAAACCGGTACTGTTCCTGGGGCAATTGCAGTTAATGTGAGGGTTAAATGAGTCTCCACACTTAGAACAGTGCCTGGCACACATCAAGGCCCAATAATTATTATTATTTTCAATTCTAACCATTTCCCAGCAGACCCGGGCTCCTGCCCGTCTCCCTGTTCCATGAACAAGAGACTTACGACTCCTCACACCCCACATCACAGTTCAACCCCCATCTGCATTTCTCAAAATGGCCTTTATCATCCCAAACCCAGGAGTTCTCCATGCATTCTCACAGCCCCTCTCTAGCAGTTACTCTCTCATGGAGGGCCGAGTCTCCCCATTTTACAGAGGGGGAAAGTGAGGCTGAGAGCAGGGACCAGGCCTCCTGAGGTCACCCAGAGGGAAGGTTGGGGGGGCATGGGTTCCAGGCCCACTGCTGGGCCCACTTGAGGGCCTGGGGTCCCTGCCCAGTCCAGCTGGGCTGTCTGAGAATGCGCAAATGACTGGAATCACCGACCCGGGTCTTTACACGCTTAGAATAAAACTGGGAAAGTGAAACAAGGGGGACGTGTATCGATTTCCCCCTCCTCACCCTGCCACTCCCAAGGCTGAAAGGCAGACAGGAGAAATCCCTGAGGCTCTCTTGGCCCCGCGCATGGGCCCTCTGCCCCCACCCCCGGAGGCCCCACCAGAGGACCGGCCAGGCCAACTCTTGCTAGTAGGCGCCAGGGCCCAGTTGCTTAGTGACCCAGCGCTGCCCGCCCTCACCCTCCGGGGCAAACAGCTGAGCAATCACAGATGGGATGGAGGGGCTGTTCTGTGTTTGGAAAGTTGTCCTTGCATTTTCTGCTCACTCAGTGAGATTTTTCTTTTCAGAGTCACTGGAAAAATCCATTGATTCCGCATCCCAAATCTCAGCAAGTTTCCCTTTCTCACAGTCCCGAGATCCGCTTTCACACGCTCGGCCTGAAGCGCTGTGTGTGTGCCCTCCGGGAGTGCCCGCCACCCCTTAGGGAAAGAAATTTTGTGGGGAAGAACCTCCAAGGCCCTCCTCCTTCATCAGGCTTGCATTTAGTGCCTGCCATGTGCTGGGGATCCAGTGCTAAAAACGACACGGTTCCTCATCCAGAGAATTACAGCTCATCAAAATGAGGGCCAGGAGAGGATGATACGGTGGTTTTCAGGGAGCAGAAAGAAGCATCAAGTTGCAGCTGGAAGTGTTCTATGAACACCGGGACCCACCAGCTAGCCCATCCTCCTCGCTAACACCCACTTTCCCAGCCATGTGTGACTATGGAGGTCGTACCCTCCCACAGCCTCTCCACGTGTTCAGGCCAACACAGGGCCCAGCCTCGTATCCTCCGCTACAAGGCTGGTCCCTGCAGCCCCTGTGCCCCACAGTGTGGTGGGCAGCCCAATACCACCCCTCGCGCTCAGGGAGAGCCAGGAGGTGAGAAGGCGGGACTCGCGGACTGGACGCTGGTGAAGGGACGCTGATAGCGTATGGCAACCAGCTTTCCCAAGATCCGAACAGTGGAAAACGGCCTGGCAAAGAACGAACGAGATAAAGACAGCTTCCTGCGGCAGGTGAGCAGACGAGAGCTGGGATACCTGAGGTTGTTTGAAGCCTTTCAAAACTTGACTCTCACCCAAGACACCACGTGTGTGGTAGGAAGAGCGTGTGTTCTGGAGCTGGATGAGCGTGGGGTGTGGGCCTCGCCCTGGTTAAGCCCCTCTCACATAGGACCTCGTTGAACGTGCCAGCCCTCTAGCCTGACAGCAACAGAAACTCTGCCAGGGTGGTCTGTTAGGTGGAAACACGCTGCCGCAGCCCTCCCTGCTAGGATTGTAGCCTCACGCGCAGCAGGGGTCCAACCAGCTGGAGCCACGTTGAGCAGCGCCATGGACAAGGACAGGGCTGATGAGTGAGCTGGAGGATGATGGTGTAATGAGCACAGGTTCCCTCCCCTGCCTATGGGTGCTACACGCAGCCCTGCTCAGAAACAAGGGAATGGCCGTAAAGACCCATCACAGTCTCCTCCAGCTCCAGGAGTCGCTGCTCTTCAGAGGCTAAGCTGATCTCCTCCAACCCTCCCCCGGCTGCTGAAGTCCTGTCGCTGCCAGCCCGTCCCCAGCCCCCTCCTGGGTTACTTAAGCCCAGGCCCTCTGATTCTGGGGGCCAGCCCCCTCCTCCCGTTTGGGAGCTGCCACCACCTCCTGATGAAAGCCGGCCGCAGGGCAGACACAGTGTCCTCCCCCAGGTGACCCTCTGCCCATGGGCCCCATCCAGACATTTCATGGGTGGGGAAGGGGGGACAACTAGGGTCTGCTGCACAGTGTGGCTGAGGCCATAGGTCTTTATACATTTTATCTCTGTATCCCCTGACCCCTCGGCCTCGTGCTATAAAAAAATTGAAAACACTGCGTTTTGATCGAGGCCAGGCACAGTGGCATTTTGGATGCAACATTAACAGGCGGGAACCAGTGTGGACTTTGCTCTAGAGGCAAAGCGAAGGCTCTGAAGGCTTAGGGACGCCAGAATGATAGGCCATTGAATGCAGGGTACACAGCAGGGGAAGAAACAGAAGGGAAACTGGTTGGGCGACCCCCTGGAGCATCTCAGGAAGAGGTGACAAGCCCCCAACTAGGTAGGGCAGGGAGGAGAGGCCACACCGTGGAGGCAGAAGCCACTGTGGCAGACGGGATGGCAGGCATGCGAGGGGCGGTCCCTCAGGTGCCGAAGGTGGGGCAATAAGAGGACGAGGTGGAGACGGGGAGGGAAATCAGTCATGGGCAAAGCTACCACCCGCTTCTGGACACATTAAATTGTAGGCATCTGAGAGGCATGAGAGACCTCTGACAGGCTCCAGAAAAGTTCATTCTACAGCTAAGAGAAGGAGATGGGGGGTGCAGGCTGGGGAGCTGCACGTAAAGCTGGGGAGGGGTGGGGGAGGAGAAGAGATGGGAACCAGGACAGAACCACAGACAGAAGGCACAGGCTCAGCGAGTCCAACATGCAGGTTTCTGCCTCTACAGCTCCCTTCTTCCTCCTGGTTCTGCAATTAAATGCCCCTGGCTCCTGGCAAATTGATCTGGTCCTCTTATCCCCAGAGCATATGCCTTGCCAGGACTGGGGTGCTATCTTATGGGAAGACGGAGCCATTCAGAAGAGGAAACGAGGTCCTGAACGAAGACGGGTCTGGGTGCCCCACACAGGAGGATCCCAGAGCTGAGAAGCACACAGGTGTGGGTTACCTGGCGGGTCAGGATCAGCGGAGGACTGGGACCAGGCTCCAAGGTGAGCCTGATGGTGCCTCCCTGTGCCACTCATGGCTTGGAACCGGGATCCAGCTTCCAGCCTGATGGTGTGAACTAAGAGCTGGGGTTCAGGGTTGACAGCTGTGGAAAGTTTTCCTTTCTCCCAAAACAACGTAGGTGAATGGGTATTACATGTGTGCTGAGCTATAACTTTAGAGGGAAATGAGGGCCAAGTCTGGATAAAGTCTAAAGGCATGAAGAGAAAGGGTTCAGTGGGAGTGGAGGAATCTGGAACACAAAGGGGAGGATGTCTGGGGTAGTCCCAGGTGGTCCTGGAGAAGGAGCTGGTGTCAACCATTCAGGCCCTTTTCCCAACCCCACCCTAGGGAAGTCCTTACCGTTTAGAGAACTTAGCAGTCAGGATCTCTCTCTGCCAGTCCTGTGAGAAACTGGCAAGGCTCTGCTCCCATGCAAAGTGGGGAAGGACTCTCGGTTAAAGAAGAAAGGGACAGGCTCATGTGACACTCGTTAAAAGGAGCAGATGAAGCACCCGAGTCTGGAGGCTTGAAGTGTCTTGGCCACAGCCCCTCAGTTGAGAGCTGGAGCTGAGCTGAGAAGCCAGAACCTGGCTTACAGTTCCGTGAGGCTTCTGTTCCACCACGAACCAGTCACGATCACCACGGATTATCCTAACATCCCTGCCAGCATCAGTGCTGAGAGCAACGCAGACTGCTCTGAGCAGGGGCCCGGGCTCTGGGTGCTTGGGGCTGTTTCTACTTTGCTGAGTGACCAGGGAAAGCCTTTTACCTCCTGGGCTTCCAGCCTAGGGATCTGTCATAAATGCTCATCTTACATTCCAACCGAAGCCATCAATCACCAAATACTTCCTAAACAGGTGGTTCTCAGGCTTTCTATGAGTGTCACCAAGAGGGAAGTATTTTGCAAAAGCAGATTTCAGAGTCCTACCTTCAAAGATGCAGGAGCCGAGACGTCTAGAGTGGGGCCCTCAACTGTCCATTATCAAAAAGTGATCCAAAGAGAGATTCCGATGTCAGTGGCCAGGGTCAACCCGTGAGCACCACTGAAGGCTTCAGACGCTAAGATGAACCAGCGCAGTGCTGAGTAACGAAAAGCACCTGTCCTCCAAAAGTTCCCACTAGGGAAGGGGAGGTAGGGTTGCCCACCCCAGGAACCGCACCTCCTTGGTGACAGACAAGTACAAAATCAAAGAGACAAGGGTTGCGGCCCTTCACCAAGACAGCAGAGTTTCCCAAAGTGGTTGGGCAGAGGTGGGAGAAGCTATGCGTGGCAGAGACGGCTAAGTGTTCACCACAACCGGCTCCTCGTCCACCTGGGCTCACAGCTGTATTTCATTTCTCAACCTCCCTGTGGTTAGGAGCGGTCACGTGACTGAGTTCTGGCCAATGGCGCAGGGGCGTAGAACAGGCACACCACTTCCGGGCCTGACCCACAGGATCTCCCGTGTTATCCTGAGCTCCACCTGCCAATGTAACTTTCCTTAAAAAGGGAAATAAACTTCTGTCATATCGGATGACTGAAAACAACGGGGCTGTTTGTGACATGTCAGTCCATGCTGATCACACAGGATGCAAGAGAGATGGCGCAGCGATTAACCTCGACCGGTATCCAGCCAGCCCGGCTGCTGTAACCAGCGGCTGGTGCTACATACCACCTGTGGGGCCGTGAGTCCTGATCTTACACGGTTTACCGTCTTCGTGGAGAAAAGCGACGCTGAGAAGGGCCAGGGCAGCAGCAGGCCGCCGGTCCCCCAGGAGGGGACCACAGACTCCAGCCCCAGAGGGAGGCTATCGCGGGCCCTGCCATCATGGAGAGGTGAGTGGTGGGCTGGGCAGGCGTCCGAGAAAGCCCATAAAACGCCAGTGATATGGTCCAACGGTGCTGAAGATTTTTATTTTTATTGCTCAAATTGGGAGCTAACTTATTTTTAGTGTCCTTTATCTCTCATGCCAAGAAGGTCAGGGGCAGCTACGCAGGCGGAGGCCTGGGTACTCCTGCTGCGGGCAGACAGATGGGGATTTCCCTGAGTGGTCAGGCTTGCATGACGTCCCTGGAACCATGAACCTTGTCCACGCAGGGGCCAAGCGGCCAGGCAAGAGGAGAGGAGGCAAGTGCAAGGATGGAACTGGGAGTGGCTTCGCCCTCTGACCTCTGCGACTGCTCCCCTTCCTCTCTGCATCTTCCTTAAATTTTTCAAAAACCAATGGTGTCAGTGTAGACCAGGAAGGGCCCCGGGTGGGGAGGAGGGGATGGGAACGCATTCCAGCTGTGCTTAAGTATAATATTTAACCACAGGTAGAGCCCAACCTTCTGCCTCCGTATCCACAAAGAAAACACACACGTCAAAGATACAGCAAGCAGTACCTAGGACAGATGCAAAGAACTTGCAAGGTTCTGGGACTGATGACAGGGACCCCTGTTAGTACCAAGAGAAGAATGAACGTTCCTGGGCCACACTGTGCCTTTAGGAACGGAGGGGTGGAAGGACCCCATGCCCCTTTCCTAGCCTGAGGCTGTTTGGCTTCTTCCACTGTGAAGAACGCCCTGAGAGGATAAGGGCTGTCCCTGTCACCCACTGAGTGATGAAGACCCAGAAGAGCTCCTGACAAGGCGTCCAAGAGACCCCACCCAGCCAGACGTCTGGTCTGGTGATGGCTTCGTGCCTCCCGACTTCAGCCTCTCCATCTGTAAACAGATGCTAGACTCGGGTCCTTCCAGCCTGGACATTCTGCAAGCAGGAGGCTTTCTGTGTCCCAGGAGCCTTCACCCTAAAGGTCTGGGTGGTGCCTGGGGTCCTAGAGCCTGCGGAACAGGCAGAGAAAACTTGGGGTGTCCATGTCCCTGCTCAGAGGTCAGAGCCCGAAACTGCCGCCCCCTGCAGGCATCTGGGGTACTGAGGGGAGTGGGAGGCGGCATCCCTGCTAGGGTCAGATCCCAGACAGGAAGACAGGGGCAGCTGGCAGGGGTGGTCAGGCCCACAAATCACCAAACCCTGCCTTCTGTAGGCCTGAAGCAGAAAAACCTCTGGGCTGGGAGACGAGAGATACAGGTTCCAACCCTGAGGGTCCGTCAGGAACTTGCTGTGTGGCCTTGAATGACCCCCACCCCGACACCAATGCCTTGAACCGGCTGACCGTATGGACGCCTTCCAGAGAGCTGCTTGGTCTGTACTTCTGAGTACTCGGGTTGGGGTTCCCCCAAGCCACCGGCGGCCCCATTTGGAGACACGATCCAGGGTAAGTGACCTAATTGGGCCCAGCAGCCAAGGGAGAAGTCCCCGCAGGGCCCCAAAACAAAGGCTGAAGACTGGGGCTCCATGGCTGTCTCAGGGGAAGCCTGGGGCCCCGGGAGCTGCTGCCTTCTGAATGGAGGGAACCGGCTGGGCCCAGGGCCTGGCCCCACTTCCTCTGCCACTGCCACGGCACCTTTGGGGCCTCCTGGCTGTGCGTGGCCCCTCTCTATCCCATGCTCCTGCCTCCCACCGAAAGGGCTGGACAGAGGTCTCAGGAGCTCCCTGGAGGCTGGGCCAGCCAAGGCTAGGACAGCCGGAGGCTTACCCCTGCGGCTCCGCTCCAGTCAGGCACAAGACCTACTGGCAGATACAGGTTGCTCTGACAAGGCTATTTATAGACGCCGGCTCAGGCCTTTCCCCAACGGGGCCTCAGTCTCTGGGTGACCGGGAAACACATAAACGCCTTTTCTTGGAGACAGGCAGGAGAAATTCTCCTGGTAGGGAAAAAAGCAATGATAGGAGTCAGAATGGGGCCAGGATAAGGCCGATCTCTTGGAAACCGTTTCTAGAGGTGGCTCCCAGTGGAAGAGAGATCGGAAGTGCTTCTAAAGGTGGAAACGCGTGTAGGATAGGAGACTAAGATGTGGATGAAGCGTCTCGGTTCCTACGCCAGCCACGTGCACCCCTGCACAGCCAGTGGGGCCACCCAGGGCCTGCTTCCCCACGAGAGGGGGCCCTGCGCCCCCTGCCTCCATGGAGATGGCTGTTCAGATGGCACGGCTGGTGCTGAGAAAGATGTCTCCAACAGCAGTTCTGAATCTCAGTCAAGACTCCGCACACCCTGTAGCTGGGCAGAGCCCAGGGACGAGGGGCCATGTCCACCTCTCTCTCTTTGAGGCATTATCCTTATCACCCCATGTGGGGTTCAATAAAATCCATTTCTCAGACAGGATTCCCGCCCTCCGAGGGCTTACAGACTTGGGAAAACAAGGGAGGGGGCTGTGCAGAGACCTCATGCCACACAGTGGGTTCAGGAACCAGACAAAGCTGGAGTTACTGTGGGTGCAAAGAGAGAGTGACGTGGGTGCAAAGCCGAAGGTGTGTTTTCAAGAGTGACCCCTGGAAAGGGTTTTGGGGGAGAATGAGAGAGAAGGCTATTTGGGCCAAAAAAACAAGTTGCCTCCCCATGCCAGCATGAAAAAAAAGTGAAAGTGTTAGTCGCTCATTCACGTCTGACTCTTTGTGGCCCCGTGGACTGTAGCCGGCCAGGTTCTTCTGTCCAAGGAATTCTCCAGGCAAGAATACGGGAGTGGGTTGCCATTTCCTTCTCCAGAGGATCTTTCCAACCGAGAGATCGAACCTCGGTCTCCGGTGTTGTAGGCAGATTCTTTACCACCTGAGCCACCAGGGAAGCCCCTGCATATTTTATTGTAAAATATCTCCATTTCTCCCAAGAATCACCAGAGACAGATACTGCCGTGTGAAAGGAGCCTCAGCTCTGCAGTGCCCCTGCCTGTGCCCAATCGCACAAAAAGCCCACCCGCTAGGGCCATAGGGCCAAGGGCTCACAGCCTGGCTAGCAGCAAGTGCAGCAGCTAAACTTTGTTCTAAAAACAGGAACCATTTCCTACCCGGCAGCAACAAAACTCTCTAGGGCAATGGTTCTCAACCTCAGCTGCATCTCAGAAGTAACAGGCGAGATTTTCAAAATCTTGATGCCCAGGCTTCACCCCAGACCAACAAAATCAGACTCCCGTGCTATGGGGCCCAAGAACCCATATTTTCTAAAGCTCAGTAGGCAGTTCCAGGGTGCAGCTAAGGCTGAGATCCACTGGCCTAAATAAAGACCCTAGACAGCTGGAGTGCCCTTAAATATGTATACGGGTGGGGGTGAGGGTAGAAGGGGGTATACACGTTGAGGCAGGAACCCCAGGAGAGAGCTGGACACCCTCCCTTAGCAGCCATGGTTTCCGCATGAGCCCTTCTTACCCCCTGCCCCAGTTTCTCAGAGGGGTACCCCAGACACAGGCCTGTTCTAGTTGATTCTTTGAACACTAAAATCAAAACTCCTCTGCTGATTCTTGGGTGTTTTCTCACACACATTTGTTTGATGGGCAGAACCCAGCACATGTGGGGCCTACAGGCAAGATGAATTATTAACTACGGAGGCCCCAGAGTCAGGCAGGCCTGGGGAAGTTTTTAGCTAATTTGACTTGATGTAGGGCTGCTGAATTAATTATGAGCCTGCATACACCTGTAAAAGGTAACCGCTCACTCTGTCTACAAACAGGCCCATTTAGGCAAGGACCTGGCTTGGAGCCCTCTCATCTAAATAACAAACCAAATAAATAAACAGAGCTCTGCCGCCACTGCCACGTAGCAGACACATGGCTGCAACTGGGAGAGTGCGGCCAGGGGACTCAGGTGAGCTGGGTGTCTGGCATACACAGCTGCGTTAGGGGACACACACAGTCCCCTTTAGGTTACCCCTAGCTAGCTCAGGAAGTCAAAATGGTAGCAGCACAGTGATCTAGGAGAGAAGTTTTAGTTTGCTTCTAAAAACACCCTGGACTTCTGCAAAGTTGCTGGGCTGTGTTTTAAGATGGTTTCTGGCCATCCGCAATACGGAAGTCTCCACCTAGCAATGTTATCCTTAATGAGGGACAGGGAGCCATCCACTTGCCACCTGGAGCTTCAGAGCTCGCATTTGGTGGAAGGTCACCCTCCCAGGCACAGGTGAGCGCTGTCCCCAAATCCTAGAGAGCCATTTTGAAAAGGTCCAGGGACAGGAAATGCTGAAAAGAACGGTAAAAAAGAAAAAAGACCAGTTTTGCCTGTGGTTCCCAAAGGGCTCCAGATCCAACCCGGGGTCTGCTCAGTCAACAAGTTCAAGAGGGCCCGCAGGGCAACTGCCCACCCACTCCGGTAAGATGTTGACGGCCTGTCTGCCAGGAGCCAGGTTTCCCTTCTAGACCACAGAGCTTGCTTCCCCGCAATGAAAGGCTCTTGTATCATTACATTTACCTTCGAAGGACGTTTGCTCTGCACATTCCTGAAGAAGGTGGTCTTGGCGGTGAAGAAGCAGTCCTCCAGTTCCTCCTCCAGGCTGCAGTACCCACTCTCATGCTGCTGTCCACCGTCATCTAGCCCGGAGCCCCGGCCCGAGGCAGAGAGCGCATCTGCTGGGGGCTCGGTGCGGCGCAGGGAGGCGGGGACCCTTCCCCAGGCGGCCGCGGCGCGAGCTTCCAGCCCCGCTGCGGAGCGAGTCCGTTACTCGGCCGGGCGGACCCGGCGCCGGCCGCCTCGCCTTTCACACTGGAGCCCAGGGGGCTCAGGCGGCAGGGTAACCTGTGCCCCGGCGGCGGCGGCGGTCAGACCCGGACGCCGCGCTGCGCACCTCGCTCTGCAACTCACTGGGCATCTGCCCCTCCGCACCCTCCGCGCCGGCGCCCCGCTCCACCCTGCGCGGAGCCCTTCTCGGCACTGCCCCCGCCTCCGCGCCGCTCCTGCCCTCCACTGCCAGAGGGGTTCAGAAGCCACTTCCTCTCGCAGGGTTCCTCCAGGCCCCGCGGTCGCCACGCCCCTCCGGGTCCTCCCGCCCCAGGCCTGCGCGTCCCCACCCTGCCGCTGGACCACTGGCAAGTGGACCTGGGGCATCCCCAGAGTCAGAGCAGGGATGCCGGGCAGGAATGCACTGGGACGGACCCGAGGGAGAAAATGCCCTCTGCTGTCTCCATCCTCCTGGTCGCAGCTCCTTCTCCTCCCCCAGGACAGCAGGAGCTCGAAGGCCCACACCTTCGCGGCTCCCTTCCCCCCATCCTCTGCCTCCCCCACCCTTCCCCATTCCCTGGGTGAAGGAGCCAGGCCCCTCGGAGTGGTTAGAGAAGTGACTGCAGAAGAAGAAAATCAATATCTGGTCTGCCTGGAGAAGCAGCAATATTTTAACTCGGAAGAAACTGCAGCCCCCCCCCCCCAACCTCCAAGCGTATGCAAATCAGATGCAAAGTTACAGCAATCTGCAGAGTAAGCGGGCCCTTCCTCCCACCCCAGGAACTTGCCCCCAGGAAGCCTCAGGTTTCTAAAGGTGCCTGCAGACACCACCCAGGTTATTAGTGCGTTTAATTCCGGGCGGGGAGGGGCGCGGGTCTGGCAAAGAGGGGTCTTTGCCAGATTTTGTCATCTCATCAAGGACAGCTCAGTTACATTTCTCCATTAGAACTGGATGAGGGATACCTTCCTCGACTGGGGCTGAATCCTTCAAATCCTTCATCTACAGTAGTTATTCTGTGTGGCTTGTGATGTACATGCAGTCTGTCATTTCCCCACAGCCTCGGGATAGAGATTATTATTCCCTTTTCACGGGTGAGGAAACTGAAGCTCCCAGTCACACTGGTAGGACCAGTTTGCTGGGACTCAGACCGGGGTCCTTGCAGCTCTAGAGCCTATGTTCTTAGCGTGCTGCCGTCTCTCAGCAGAGAGGGGCTCGGAGTCTCAGGAACAGAAAACAAGCCTTCAGAGCCGAGCAACGCCAGGGGCACCGTGCTCCTGGAGTCTGATGGCCTGGGGACCCTGGGAACGCCCAGAGAATGGCTGAAAGGGGTTATCAAGACTTTCTCCAAGTCTAGGTCTCCTGTAGTTCCAAAAAGCGTCCAGTCTTGGGGCACAAGCTGGGTAAGGGGCTAGACTCAGCCCCCAGACTGCAAGCTGCCAGCTCCATTTTAAGCTCCGGCTACTTTTTCGAGGAGCCCTCTTCCTCCCCCGTCTTAGTCAAATCCGTCAGCGCTCAGGATGGTTTCAAAGGCAGCCCAACTTGGCTCCATCCTCCCACACAGTCTTCTTTCTAGAAGCCCGCGAGTGCCTGGCAGGCACAAACATGAGCTAGCTGAGAGCCCGCACACGGCCCGCTGACCTGCCCAGCTCCAGGGACGGCCACTATCGGTAGCTGCCTCCTCGGCCGGGAGATAGCAAGTACAAGTAACCAGGTGGGCGGGGGGCTGGGGTGAGCTACCGGGTGTTTCCAGGGAAGAACTCACGTTAATGGGGTTGAAAGTAGGTTTTGGAGCAATCTGCTCTTCAAGTGAGTATTTCAAAGACTGTTTTGTTGGGCAAGGCTTTTGTGGTAACTCAGTTGGTGAAAGAATCTGCCTGCAATGCAGGAGACCCCAGTTCAATCCCTGGGTTGGGAAGATCCTCTGGAGAAGGGATATGCTACCCACTCCAGTATTCTTGGGCTTCTCTGGTGGCTCAGCTGGTAAAGAATCCACCTGCAATGCAGGAGACCTGGGTTTGATCCCTGGGTTGGGAAGATCCCCTGGAGAAGGGAAAGGCCACCCACTCCAGTATTCTGGCCTGGATAAGTCCATGGGGTCACAAAGAGTCGGACATGACTGAGTGACTTTCACTTTCACTTTGTTGTTCACTTAGTTTACTCTAGAGACTATGGTCCAGGGAAAGGAAGCTGATTTTGGCCTCACCAGCACCTCAAAGGCCAATGTCAGGATGATGAATCCTGCAGGGAGGGGGCCGTGCATGACCCCTGGGCATCAGCAAGAGCCTGCCTGCTTTGTCTGGCCAATGAAAGAACACACATTTCCTTATAAAAGGAACCTCCTTGCTCAGTGGGAATTCAATATTTAAGGGAAAAACAGGCCCCAGATTCTCGGGCCACCCTGGACCTTGGAGTACACACTGACCTCTGCAGAGCAAGTGCAGCACTACACGTTCAAAACATAGGATCTTAAAATATAGCGGACAACAGGCTTTTTGAACCACAAGCCAAAGTACCCCAGGAGTCAGCGTGAGTCTCTGCTTGTGAGCGGCACACGAGATGCCAGATCCACTTAGGAAAAGGCCTGAGTGACACCGTGTTCTTTTAGGGTGCTGCTCCCTGCCAGTTCAAATATTATGAAAACTGACATCTGAATAGGGCTTTTCAAAGTCCCTTCACCTCATCACTTGGGTTGCTCTGCAACCCTGATAGCAGATTTTACTCCCATTTCACAGATGAGGAAACTGAGGGAAGCGATGTTTTCCATCATAGCGCATGAAAGATTTTCAAAGCCTTGTTAGTGTCTCTATGTCTGCCCTACTCCACCTGTCAATGAGTCCAGGCTTGGAAGGAAGCCAAACAAAGCAGAGATGGTGCTGGCGAGGACCCTGGGAGTCTTCTGAAGCCAGCAAAGATCACATGTGATACAAGCTGGCCAGCCTCCAGGAGGAAAAATCCAGACTGAAGCTCCATAGTCCCAAAGGGAGGAAGACTGGATTCCTTTCAGTGTCCAGTGACCCTGTCTACACCTCTTCCCCATGAATAATCAACAGTGGTGATAACGTGGCCAGGGGGTGGGGAGAAGGTAGCAGAAAGAGCTTAGGCAAGAGCGCTTCATGCTTCTGGAAGTGAACGTGTGAAGGGTAGGAAGGTTCTTGTCCCTGGTCCCACGAAGAGGAGTCTGGCCCTGAAGCTGCAGCATCCAGAGCCCCAGAGCAATGATGGCATCACTTTTGGGGGTGGAGTGGGCGGGGTGGATTCAGAAAGCCCCACTGAAGTGGTGGATGGGCAACTTCCTTGTCTCAGAGCGTCAGATGATGAAAGACATCATTTGAAACTTTCTTCCTCTCTCAAATGCCATCCTGACATGTGGCCAGATCCCTTATCAAATCCACCCTGTGGGTCTGTGTTCCAGGAAAGCTGTGGTACAAGAATGGAAGCCAGGGGGCTGGTGTCCCAGGCCCAGCTCCAGCTCTAGCTTGCTGTGGGAGCTTCAGCAACTTTGGACCTCAGGTCTCCTCATCCAGGATCCATGGAGGGGTCCAGAGATCAGGTTTGGGGCCTCATGAGCGACAAACATATTCAGAGGCCGAAAATTGGGTGAGGTGCCAACCCACCCCCGAAACCATTTGGAGCGATCATTAGCCACCTTGTGTTGACGCTGTCTTCCTAGTATCTTTATGTGCTTCATTTCATTGAATCCCTACAGCAAACGGGGGAGGAGGCTACAGTTCAATATCTCTACTTTACAGAGTGGAAGAGGAGGTTCTGGCAGGTCGAATAACCTGCACATAGTCAGACATGCTAGTTCCGGTGGGGCCAAATCAGCCCAGCTGGTCTGACTCCAGACCCAGGCCCTTAAATGCATACACACAGAGCGTGCAGAATCTATCCCCAACTGCTCTGCGCACAGTCACCCTGCCTGACACTGGCGTCTGTCACAGACAAGTCAGGAGCTGCTTTCTCAGTCTGCCTATGACCCTGTCTTCCCTTTGGCTCACTGGGGTTTTCCA
>SJYC01090451.1:0-65385 GCA_006408675.1 Madoqua kirkii | reverse complement strand
TTAGCGTGCTGCCGTCTCTCAGCAGAGAGGGGCTCGGAGTCTCAGGAACAGAAAACAAGCCTTCAGAGCCGAGCAACGCCAGGGGCACCGTGCTCCTGGAGTCTGATGGCCTGGGGACCCTGGGAACGCCCAGAGAATGGCTGAAAGGGGTTATCAAGACTTTCTCCAAGTCTAGGTCTCCTGTAGTTCCAAAAAGCGTCCAGTCTTGGGGCACAAGCTGGGTAAGGGGCTAGACTCAGCCCCCAGACTGCAAGCTGCCAGCTCCATTTTAAGCTCCGGCTACTTTTTCGAGGAGCCCTCTTCCTCCCCCGTCTTAGTCAAATCCGTCAGCGCTCAGGATGGTTTCAAAGGCAGCCCAACTTGGCTCCATCCTCCCACACAGTCTTCTTTCTAGAAGCCCGCGAGTGCCTGGCAGGCACAAACATGAGCTAGCTGAGAGCCCGCACACGGCCCGCTGACCTGCCCAGCTCCAGGGACGGCCACTATCGGTAGCTGCCTCCTCGGCCGGGAGATAGCAAGTACAAGTAACCAGGTGGGCGGGGGGCTGGGGTGAGCTACCGGGTGTTTCCAGGGAAGAACTCACGTTAATGGGGTTGAAAGTAGGTTTTGGAGCAATCTGCTCTTCAAGTGAGTATTTCAAAGACTGTTTTGTTGGGCAAGGCTTTTGTGGTAACTCAGTTGGTGAAAGAATCTGCCTGCAATGCAGGAGACCCCAGTTCAATCCCTGGGTTGGGAAGATCCTCTGGAGAAGGGATATGCTACCCACTCCAGTATTCTTGGGCTTCTCTGGTGGCTCAGCTGGTAAAGAATCCACCTGCAATGCAGGAGACCTGGGTTTGATCCCTGGGTTGGGAAGATCCCCTGGAGAAGGGAAAGGCCACCCACTCCAGTATTCTGGCCTGGATAAGTCCATGGGGTCACAAAGAGTCGGACATGACTGAGTGACTTTCACTTTCACTTTGTTGTTCACTTAGTTTACTCTAGAGACTATGGTCCAGGGAAAGGAAGCTGATTTTGGCCTCACCAGCACCTCAAAGGCCAATGTCAGGATGATGAATCCTGCAGGGAGGGGGCCGTGCATGACCCCTGGGCATCAGCAAGAGCCTGCCTGCTTTGTCTGGCCAATGAAAGAACACACATTTCCTTATAAAAGGAACCTCCTTGCTCAGTGGGAATTCAATATTTAAGGGAAAAACAGGCCCCAGATTCTCGGGCCACCCTGGACCTTGGAGTACACACTGACCTCTGCAGAGCAAGTGCAGCACTACACGTTCAAAACATAGGATCTTAAAATACAGCAGACAACAGGCTTTTTGAACCACAAGCCAAAGTACCCCAGGAGTCAGCGTGAGTCTCTGCTTGTGAGCGGCACACGAGATGCCAGATCCACTTAGGAAAAGGCCTGAGTGACACCGTGTTCTTTTAGGGTGCTGCTCCCTGCCAGTTCAAATATTATGAAAACTGACATCTGAATAGGGCTTTTCAAAGTCCCTTCACCTCATCACTTGGGTTGCTCTGCAACCCTGATAGCAGATTTTACTCCCATTTCACAGATGAGGAAACTGAGGGAAGCGATGTTTTCCATCATAGCGCATGAGAGATTTTCAAAGCCTTGTTAGTGTCTGTATGTCTACCCTACTCCACCTGTCAATGAGTCCAGGCTTGGAAGGAAGCCAAGCAAAGCAGAGATGGTGCTGGCGAAGACCCTGGGAGTCTTCTGAAGCCAGCAAAGATCACATGTGATACAAGCTGGCCAGCCTCCAGGAGG
Organism: Madoqua kirkii; assembly: GCA_006408675.1. NCBI lineage: Eukaryota > Metazoa > Chordata > Mammalia > Artiodactyla > Bovidae > Madoqua > Madoqua kirkii. Next base: position 63,617 of record SJYC01090451.1, on the reverse strand, counting down.
AAAAATCCAGACTGAAGCTCCATAGTCCCAAAGGGAGGAAGACTGGATTCCTTTCAGTGTCCAGTGACCCTGTCTACACCTCTTCCCCATGAATAATCAACAGTGGTGATAACGTGGCCAGGGGGTGGGGAGAAGGTAGCAGAAAGAGCTTAGGCAAGAGCGCTTCATGCTTCTGGAAGTGGACGTGCGAAGGGTAGAAAGTGGCTGTTCTTGTCCCTGGTCCCACGAAGAGGAGTCTGGCCCTGAAGCTGCAGCATCCAAAGCCCCAGAGCAACGATGGCATCACTTTTGGGGGTGGAGTGGGTGGGGTGGATTCAGAAAGCCCCACTGAAGTGGTGGATGGGCAACTTCCTTGTCTCAGAGCGTCAGATGATGAAAGACATCATTTGAAACTTTCTTCCTCTCTCAAATGCCATCCTGACACGTGGCCAGATCCCTTATCAAATCCACCCTGTGGGTCTGTGTTCCAGGAAAGCTGTGGTACAAGAATGGAAGCCAGGGGGCTGGTGTCCCAGGCCCAGCTCCAGCTCTAGCTTGCTGTGGGAGCTTCAGCAACTTTGGACCTCAGGTCTCCTCATCCAGGATCCATGGAGGGGTCCAGAGATCAGGTTTGGGGCCTCATGAGCGACAAACATATTCAGAGGCCGAAAATTGGGTGAGGTGCCAACCCACCCCCGAAACCATTTGGAGCGATCATTAGCCACCTTGTGTGGATGCTGTCTTCCTAGTATCTTTATGTGCTTCATTTCATTGAATCCCTACAGCAAACGGGGGAGGAGGCTACAGTTCAATATCTCTACTTTACAGAGTGGAAGAGGAGGTTCTGGCAGGTCGAGTAACCTGCACATAGTCAGACATGCTAGTTCCGGTGGAGCCAAATCAGCCCAGCTGGTCTGACTCCAGACCCAGGCCCTTAAATGCATACACACAGAGCGTGCAGAATCTATCCCCAACCGCTCTGCGCACAGTCACCCTGCCTGACACTGGCGTCTGTCACAGACAAGTCAGGAGCTGCTTTCTCAGTCTGCCTATGACCCTGTCTTCCCTTTGGCTCACTGGGGTTTTCCATAGCTCCCTGACCATTTCCTCCACCCCCTCTGTGCTCATGTTGTCCCTGGGAGCTGAGTCTAGGCCAATGGCATCAACCACACTTGACCTGTCTCATGATGCCCTCTCCCCCAGGTACTCCAGATGGATGCTTCACCAGGTACCCAGCCCTCCCCACTACAGCCTCACTCTCAACAGGTCCAAACAGAGGTGATTATTCGGAGCCTCAACCTCCCCCTGCTCCCCCTGCTTTAGAATTTCCTATCTTGATGGATGCCATCAACACAGATTATTGCAAAGCCTTCCAATAATGTCCTTTGTTCCCATCCTGATTCCTCCAAACTCCCCACTGTCTTGTTGCCAAAGTTACCCGTCTAGACCGAGATGTGATCAGGGTTATTTCATCATAAAATCTTCCCATTCAGATGTCAACTAATAATTATTGAGTAAGTACTGAGGATCAAGACTTAGTATCAAGCTTATTCATTTATTCAACACGTAATTCCTGAGCACTTTCTACATGGCAGGCACCAGACTGGGTGTTCTGAACACATAGGCCCTGCTTTCTCCTAACAGCCAGTCTGAACAACATGAAGTAAGATGTCATATTGGAGCTACCGAGCTCTCATACACTTCATTCTCGCACTTAATCCCCCAGACATGGAACAGTGGACCTGTTCAGAATCGGGAAAGGAGTCCATCAAGGCTGTATATTGTCACAACCCTGTAAGAACGTATTTTACAGATGAGTAAAACGAGACTCAGGATGGCTGATTTGCCCCAAACCAAAGAGCAAATAAATAGTGGGATCAGATTTCAAACCCAGAGCCTCTGTGTCTGACACTTTTCCACCACAGCTGTCCTGCCTCCAGTGACGCCCCAGTGCCTACAACAATATCCTCAGCTCCAGAGCAGGTCCTTCAAGGCCCTTCACAGCACGTGCCCGGCCTACAGGCCGTGCCCACCGCCAGCCACACTCAGGCAGCCCTTCTTGCAGGCACACACGCTCGCCTCACTCTCCAGCGCCTCTCGGAAGCAGCCTTTCTCAGATGCCCTCTCTGGGGTGAGCCTTATTGCCACCGCGTGTCCCGAGAGCAGCTTCTGACACCGGTAGGCTGTGAGCATGCCACAGACCTCAGCTTCCGCCTTATGACTTCCTGCTGTGAGAGGTGTGCGGCTGAACACCGCTGAGGCTGACTCACAGCAGGGGCAGTTTTCCGGGGCTCCTAGCGCTCTCCACGCTTCCCTTGCTGGGCTGTCAGGCTGCCAGCTCCGCTAGGGCCCTGACGCACACACCGAAGCCAGTTAGATCAGCGCAGACTGAGACGCGGAGGCCCTGGAGGGCTGGTGCTGGGTCTGAGGCAGGCCTGGGGAGCTGGCCTTCTAGCTGCCCTTCCTTAGGGAAACTAGAGAATCATAAAAGATGCTTCTGACCAACAATCCCATCCCTCACATGATCGCTTCAGTCCTTCAGCGGCCAGGGCAATGTGGTCACGGATGTGAGATGTGTGAACAACTCTTGCACTACTGCATGTAGAGAGGGAGGCTTGTTGCCGCCTTAGGGCCTCAGGACGAGCTGGCCCAGCCAGAGGTCATCTCAGGCACCTACTGGTTCTAGGCTGGGAGGAGTGGGTGGGGCTGTGATGGGCACAGAGATACATCTCCAGGGCGTAAGCATTTCTAGAGAAGCAAGGGCTAGAACTCTGGCTCTGCTTGGCGCCAGGATATCAAGAGCCTCCTGGTTGGGAAGCCATTCCCGTTGTCTGATCAGAACTGAGCTCCCCTGGGCCGTCAGACAGGCCTTAGGGCGGCTCCTGTTAGAGGCAGCTGTTAGTGGAGTGGAATCACTGACAACTTTGGCCAGCACTTCTGGTTTCTAGAGCGTGGAGGGAAATCTGTGGTGGGGAGTGGCTGGAGACTGGCCCCTTCCTTTGGCACCTGTGGATGGGCTGGCAACAAATGAGATAAAATAGAATTGTAAAACGTATTCAATTAATCCAAAAGAAGGAAGAAAAGGAAACAAAGAACAAATAGGGCGAATAGAAAACAAATAGCAGGATGATAGACTTCAAATCTAATTATATCAATAACCACATTAAATGCAAATGAACTAAATAACTCAAGAAGCAGAGATGATCCAATTGGATTAAGAAAAACAAGATTCAACTACTTGCTTTCTGCAGGACATGACGTTTAAATATAAAGACACAAACAGCCTCAAATAAAAGGATGGATAAAGAACATGCTAATGGTAATCAAAAGAACGCCGCAGTGGCTACGTCAACATCAGACAAAGTCGATTTCAGAACAAAGAATATTGCCAAAGATAAAGAAATTTATTTCATCATGAAAAGGGTCAATTAATCCAGAGACTGTAATAACGTTAAGTGTTTACGCACTGAATAATGGAGCTTCAAAGTACAAGAAGAATTTAAAGAAGTGGGCAAATCTACAATTAGAGTTGGCGATTTCAAAACCCCTCTCTCAATAATTGATACCAGAGGCAGAGCGCACGGTGTGCCTCAACAAATGTTAGCTAACGTTGCTATCACAACTCAGCCTGATAAACCTTTAGAGCAATTCAGAGGAGACCCGGGGCCAGAATCCCTGGAGGGGCGTCCACGAATCTATCGGGAGTGCTCCTTAGGGAGCCAGCCTCTGCAGAGGCGGACCCGGTCCCCGCGGGTCTTCCCTTCCGGCTCCGTGGCGCCCCCGTGTGGCGGCTCTGGGTTCGGCCTGTGGCGCTGGGCTGGGAGCTGGGGTATCCTCCTGAAGGGTTCGGAGAAGCGAGCCCTCGGCAGGGGCAGGGCAGGGAAACGGAGGTGCGGCTGCGGAGACAGGACAGGGCCAGGAGGCAGGAAACCCGGCTCTCCTGACCAGCCAGGTCACCGCTCTGAGGCTGCGGGGCCCGCGGGAGGCGACTGCAGTGGGTGCCCTGCGAGGGGAGGACCGCGGGGGGGCTGCGGGGAGGGGCCAGGGGACACGCAGAGAAAGTCTGGGCGGCCCGACCAGGAGGGTCGGACAGGGTGTCAGCCCTTGGTGAAAGCGGACAGGGTCTTGAGTCCTTTTATCAACAGAGCAGAGCAATAAGAGGCTGCAAAGAAGGGGATAATCGTGTCTTGTAGCGAGAGTGCCCAGCACACCACAAAACCATAGTGTCCTGGGTTTATGTCCAGGAGAAGAATGCATCTTTCTGGTATTGTGGAGAGTAGGCAGAGCCAGACTGTCAAGGGTTTTGTGTGCTAATCCAGATTCAGACTGACTTTGAGGGTAATAGGAAGCTGCCAGGGGCTTCCATCACAGGGCGACGTGATAAAAAAAAATCCAGTAAGGCTGTTGAAGGCATGAAAGATGGCCTTGGAATGTTACCTGGTGATACCAAGATGCTTTTGCCTACATCTTCTCGCTGGAGCCACAGAACCACCATTGCTCAGAGGAGAAACCTGAGCTCAGGGAAGCTAAGAGGCTTGTGCCCGTCACACGTCCACAATGTCATCTGCACCGTCTGAGTTAGAACCGGGCTCTCCTGTCATCCAGGCCAAAGTCTTTCTTTTAAGAAAACAGGTATTACCTTTTAAAAATATTACACTAGAACCATCAGGACAGCATCGGGTTATTCAAATAGCCCCAAAGCAAAGAGCAAAAGTCAAGGGTTCTCTCACTCTACCCTGGTCACCACCCACCCCCTCCCAAGGTGAAATGTCTTCCAGCAGTTGGCTGGGTGCCCTGCAGGCCCTCACTCTCACACACATTTACACACATGCACATGTACAAGGGACAAGTGGATTGTCCTGTATGTACCACTGAGTGACTTGTCTCGGGTGGCACTATCCCTTGTCAGTACACACAGATCCATCCCTCCTTTGGAAAACCACATGGGTCTTAGCGCCAGTGGCTGGAATTTCCTTCCTGGTACCCCTACAGTTCTCTCCACTGATCACGGTGCCCAGGAGGCAGAAGCTGGACCCAGTGCGCTGGTGTTTGGGGAGAGCAGTCTCTGCTGCCCACTGAGGGCACCAGAAAGGACTTTAAAGCGATGCCTGGCTCTGTCATTACATGTGGAAGGAATCTGAGACAGTCCTTAGGAATACTGCTTTTTTAATTTTAGAGATTAAATATTAATTATGTGTATCAGGAAAAAAATCCTAAGTACATCAATGGTGATTCAAGGACTGAAACTTTGTCTTCTAACATAAGTTTAAGTTTAATAAAAGAAATCTATTTGAAGAGGAATATTAAGTAAATAAGTAGCACTTGTGGACTATTGACATGGCCAGAGTCCTCAGTGTGGAAAGTGCCTGGGGAGGTTTGGGAACTGCAGCAGGCAGGGCTGGACTTGGAGACCGGGGCCGAGAGCCTCGTTTCTGAATCCTGTTCCTGGGTTCTGGGGTGCCACCAGGAGGGGGGGAATCTGGGCCCGATGGACAGGAGATCCCATCGCTGGCTGCAAGAGAGCTGAGTGGGAGGGAGGTGCTGCTGTGTCTGTCTTGTCGCCCGTACCTTCCGCATGCTGAGGAAAGGGGCACCAGAGGCCGGGCACAGAGCTGCCACGTCCCTCTGGGCAGCAGCCAGTCCTGGTAAGAATCCACAGCTGTGGGCAAGGCCTTCCGCTCTCGGGTAGGCACAGAAAGGACCAAGCCAAACCAGCAAAGGTCTCACTTCGTCCAGAGGGCACTGGGGAGCCCCTGGAATTCTTTCATCACAGGGGTGACGGGGTAAGAGCAACTTTCACGCCACCTGAACAGTAAAGTCTTTGGGGAATGCCCCCAAATAAGGGAACTGCGGCAGTTTTGGCAACATATTGTGATCTTCAGCTGATGGCAACCACGTCCTCTAAGAAATAGCCTTAAACTGAAGAGGGGATCTGGGCAGACTTGAAGGGATTTGCTTGGTCAGCAAAGGGTACCCAAGAGAACAGCCAGTCATCCCAGACCTCGGCGATCTCCAAGGAGAGACTGACAAAGGCATGGGCAGCTCGCAGCTGTGCCTCCTCTGTTTCTCCACCTGGGAGAGACGTGCACAACCCACAAGCCTTCTGAGTGCAGCTTGGGCTCTAAGCCCGTTCCCGACCCCTAAACACCCGCCCTATCTTTCCCACTCCCCACCTCTCATGGCAGAGAGAAAACAGCCTGAACCTTGGGATTACTGCTTTTCAAAAGTTGAGGCCGAACACTTATCGACAGGATGATCTCAACTGTGTTTTGAAAAATGTATGAATTTACAGGAAGAAAATGTAAAAATTTTCACGAACAGAGGTTCCTTCTGGATGGAGGAAGATCAATGATTTTTCTTTTCTTTCAACAGCAGAGCGGAGAAATGCCACCAGGCCAAGCCCTCCTAACAGTCATGTGCCTCCAAACTGGCAGATCTCTGATCAGGGCCCTCCCCACCCCCTGAAAATGGCACTGGAACATTTGGGTAGCTCAGACCAGGTGACGAGGTCACGGTGAATGCAAAGCTCCATCCTGGTATGCAACAGAAAATTGAGCCAAGCGGAAATCAGCACAAACAGGCTTTTTAGAAAAGGCGAGTGAGGCTGGAGCAGAGCCCAGGTTTTATTGATAGAAGGCTAGGTGCTGCCCCAGCTGTGCTGAGGCATGCAGCCGGGCCTGTCCAAGGCAAACACTGCAGCCCAACCCAGCCAGCCCCGGAGCAAACCCACTGAGCAAACCCCACTCCAGGCTGGCTGCCATGGGGGCTGCTCGGCACCCACGAGGGGCTCTTGGCTCCTTCTGTATTTTTGTGGTGGTTCTGATCTAGACATAGTCCTGATTCAGTTTGCCAGAAAATTCCAAGGTTGACATGTCTCACCAACAGAAAGAGGGGAGTCATTCTCCTCCCAAATACTCAGACTTGGAAACACCTGCTCACTGTTGAAATTCTGAGGATGAGACAGGCATCCAGCAAACTCCAGGCCCTGCTCTGGGGCTTCCTGCTCCCCCACTGCCGCCCCCCTGGCCCCCCACCCCCACACTTGAGAGTGTTGGCTAAGTGAGACTTAGTTTGGGTTTCTCAAACTGCACTGTTCACATTTGGGTCTAGATGATTCTTTGTTGTGCGGGGGGTGAAGTGGAGGGGGGGGCTTTCCTGTACAACTGGAATCATTTAGCAGCATCCCAGGCCTCTGCCTACTGGGTGCTAGTAGCCTCCTCCAAGCTGTGTCCGCTAAAAATGTCTCCAGTCACTGCCCATGACCCAGTGGAGAGGGGAGGGCAAAACCACCCCCATTTGAGACCTGTTGCTACAGAGGGAGAAACAGAGATCCAAAGTAGAACCCAGGATGTAGTGGGCTGGGCAGGCTCGAGGAGAACAGAAAGAAGAGCCTTGGAAGTTCCCAGTGGAAAAGAAAGTGGGGGAAATAGTCTAAATAAGATATTTAGGAGACGTTGCTCTATGGTGGGCTATGAAACTTCCCTCCTCCACCTTCTAAAGAAAGTCTTCCGCAAAAGTCTGTATCACTCACCAGGGCTTGGGGGTCAGATCTGTCTCCCTTCCTTTTCTCACCCTGGACGGGCACGGCCCTCCCGAGAGGTCTGGTTACATGCAGACTCCGGTACAGACAGCTCCAATTCTGAAGCGTGTGGAGGATGTATGAAAGTTTTCTTCTCATACTAAATACATGAGTTACTTGAATCTGTTTAGGAATGGGACATTCCTCCACGATGAATGAAGTTTATCCAAGTTTCTCATTTAGCAGCATCCCATGTCCCTTTTTAAAAAAATAATATTTATTTATTTATGGCCATGCTGGGTCTTCACTGCTGCGCTAGCTTTTCTCCGGTTGCGGCGAGCGGCGGCGACTCTCTAGGTGGACTGCCTCTCGTTGCCGGGGCTCCTCCTGTTGTGGAGCACAGGCTCCAGGGCGCGAGCTGCCGCGGCTGTGGCTCCTGGCCTCCAGAGCACAGGCTCAGTAGTCGCTCCACTGCCTGTGGGGTCTCCCTGGATCAAGGATCAAGTCCTCCACTGGCAGGCGGACTCTTTACCACGGAGCCACCGGGAGGCCTTTCTTACGGGCAACTTCCAATCAGCAGTACTTCACACATTTTTAACCAGGGACAGGTCTATCTCAAGGACATTTGTGAGCTCTCATTAGTATGCTCATCTATGGAAACAAATACCTTAGACAGTTGCAAAATAATCACCCTCGCACTGATTCTTTACAACATGGCCAAGAGGAGGAACTGCTATTCTGCTGTCACCAGACAGTGGTGCATCCAGATAAATAAATGCTTTGTTATTTAAACAATGCGCATTCACGCTAAGTTGCTTCAGTTGTGTCCAACTCTGTGAGACCCTGTGGACCATAGCCCGCCAAGCTCTTCTATCCATGGGATCCTCCAGGCAAGAGTAATGGAATGGGTGGCCATGCCCTCCTCCAGGGGATCTTCCTGACCCAAATCTACGTCTCTTCCATCTCCCGCACTGGCAGGCAGGTTCTTTACCATTTGCACCATCTGGGAAGCCCCATATAAGGTATGTACCACTCTGTAATCTAGTGATCCAGAGAGCTGAGGGCCTGCGTCAATGATCAACAGTCATTTATTTCTCAGGCAAAGTGCATATCTTTATGTCATCTTCTGCGATACAGGCAGCCTGCACCACCCACCATGCCTCTGTGGCAGTTGAAAAGTGAAAGTCGCTCCAGTCCATGGGATTTTCCAGGCAAAGGTACTGGAGTGAGGTGCCATTTCCTTCTCCAGAAAGTCGCTCAGTCATGTCTGAATCTGTGACCCCAGGGACTATACAGTCCATGGAATTCTCCAGGCCAGATTACGGGAGTGGGTAGCCTTGCCCTTCTCCAGGGGATCTTCCCAACCCAGGGATCGAATCCAGGTGTCCCGCATTGCAGGCGGGTTCTTTACCACCAGCTTTACTGGTAAAAGGTGACAGGCAATTTTCCTGCTGAAAAAATGTTTTGATGATCTACACTGATTCATCATATCAATGTACTGGTTTCTTCCAATGTCAGGAAGCCTCAGACAGGCAGCAGCCGAGAAACTGGGCAATGAATCATAGCTTTTCTCACTGTTCAGAATGTCCTCCATAATCCAGGTTAATACAGACACGGTGTTATCCTCGGGGCCTTTGCTGTGATATCCAATGAATGGTAGTGGTACATACAGCATGAGATGGTCTTGACTGTACAGCTCCGCATAGTACGTGTGTTCATCTTTCTTGACGTATTTAAGTTATTTCTATATTGCCACTGATTGCGGATAGTGTGCAGGACAACCTCCTCATGCTCTGTGAATTTCCAAGACACTATGTCACATGGGCTGGCAGCTTGTTCTAGGAGGATTTGTGCTGAGTGCAGAGCTCCACAGCTCAGCTCTGCCTGTGATGCCCGGGACTGAGCCTGGGACGGCACCTCCCACCGGCCCACCGCCACAGGGCGGATGGTGGGCTGCCCCGCAGCGCGGGCTCCCAGTGTCTCAGTTCAGCCCCGGCCGCAGGGCATGGGAGTGGTGGAGAGGGGAGGCCAGGTGGCTCAGTGTCTGCAGGCTTCTCCCAGAGACACAGTTTTCAGAACCGATTTCATATCATTTTAATAAAAATACCATCATATTTGCTTCCTGTCCTGCTTTCCCAGTGGGAGGGAAGGACTGGGGAATAGCAGCAGGGAGGCTGGTAGCACCCATGGGTGGACCCAGTGACTGAACATGGTTGAGCAGGTACATCATGGCTAGAAAAAGCACGTGTGGGTGGCGAGTCTGGGGACCTGGGACTGGACCCCAGTTCCCCAGGCCCACTCATATTCTCTTGAGGAAATAACCAGTCATTCAGCATCTGTGTTGTCTCTTACGGCACCCAGGGCTTTCCCCTCAGAAACCAGGGGTTTATTTAAAGTGCTGCTCCCACTTGACTGTATCACTAAATTCCCAGCATTCCTGGGCTTGGTACATGGTCTACATTCAAAACATATTTGTTAAGTAAATAAACAGATGACGTCTTGGGACACTCCTTACTTCCCTGACCAACAACCTTCGACTCATACACTAAGGCTTAGAGGAAATGTCACCTCCTCTGGGAAGTATTCCCTGATTTCTCCCAACAGAAACAGCTGCACTTCCTTGTGTCCTGTATACTCAAAACACTTGGTTCACAGTATATACTATTTGGTTGTATTTTGCCTCCCCTGCCAGAATGTAAGCTCTCTGAGGATCCCCATTCTTACCAGTGCTTGGCACACAGCAGATAAATCAATGTGTGTTCAGTGCAGGAATTAAAAAGTCTCCCCTGTCTCCCTCCCAAAGGCTCGACATCAAAGGTCGAATACATCCTGGTTCAAGTGCCTCGGGAAAGCCCAGCATCAAGAACTGCTTTGGGCGTCATCCTCCTGGTCCTCTGCCACAGGGAAACACGTGTGCAGTCCCGAAGCTGGCCTGGCCTGGCTGGCTGGCAGGACAACGCACTGAGAGGCCTCAGCGCCAGCACCCCCGCTACCCCAGGGCTACGAGATTTCAGAGGACCCTCAGGAGCTCTCCCGGGGACTCCCACCCCCACCCATACCGCACCCGTGGCTGCAGCCCTAGGACAAGGCAGGCTCCGTGCCTTTCTGCCTGTGATGCCCGGGACTGAGCCTGGGACGGCACCTCCCACCGGCCCACCGCCACAGGGCGGATGGTGGGCTGCCCCGCAGCGCGGGCTCCCAGTGTCTCAGTTCAGCCCCGGCCGCAGGGCATGGGAGTGGTGGAGAGGGGAGGCCAGGTGGCTCAGTGTCTGCAGGCTTCTCCCAGAGACACAGTTTTCAGAACCGATTTCATATCATTTTAATAAAAATACACATCATATTTGCTTCCTGTCCTGCTTTCCCAGTGGGAGGGAAGGACTGGGGAATAGCAGCAGGGAGGCTGGTAGCACCCATGGGTGGACCCAGTGACTGAACATGGTTGAGCAGGTACATCATGGCTAGAAAAAGCACGTGTGGGTGGCGAGTCTGGGGACCTGGGACTGGACCCCAGTTCCCCAGGCCCACTCATATTCTCTTGAGGAAATAACCAGTCATTCAGCATCTGTGTTGTCTCTTACGGCACCCAGGGCTTTCCCCTCAGAAACCAGGGGTTTATTTAAAGTGCTGCTCCCACTTGACTGTATCACTAAATTCCCAGCATTCCTGGGCTTGGTACATGGTCTACATTCAAAACATATTTGTTAAGTAAATAAACAGATGACGTCTTGGGACACTCCTTACTTCCCTGACCAACAACCTTCGACTCATACACTAAGGCTTAGAGGAAATGTCACCTCCTCTGGGAAGTATTCCCTGATTTCTCCCAACAGAAACAGCTGCACTTCCTTGTGTCCTGTATACTCAAAACACTTGGTTCACAGTATATACTATTTGGTTGTATTTTGCCTCCCCTGCCAGAATGTAAGCTCTCTGAGGATCCCCATTCTTACCAGTGCTTGGCACACAGCAGATAAATCAATGTGTGTTCAGTGCAGGAATTAAAAAGTCTCCCCTGTCTCCCTCCCAAAGGCTCGACATCAAAGGTCGAATACATCCTGGTTCAAGTGCCTCGGGAAAGCCCAGCATCAAGAACTGCTTTGGGCGTCATCCTCCTGGTCCTCTGCCACAGGGAAACACGTGTGCAGTCCCGAAGCTGGCCTGGCCTGGCTGGCTGGCAGGACAACGCACTGAGAGGCCTCAGCGCCAGCACCCCCGCTACCCCAGGGCTACGAGATTTCAGAGGACCCTCAGGAGCTCTCCCGGGGACTCCCACCCCCACCCATACCGCACCCGTGGCTGCAGCCCTAGGACAAGGCAGGCTCCGTGCCTGGGTGGACTCCAGGGCACTTCTCCAGAGCAGCAGGCTTCCTCCCTGTTCCAAGCCCCCAGCCCCTTGGCAAGGGGTGTGCCACCTGCAATTTATCACAAGAAGCATATCCTTGGTTTCTGTTTCCAGCACAGAGCTCCGAAAACCCTTGGAACTTCCTAAGTACAGAGAGCAAGAAAGATGTTTCCTATGTTGATGAGGTGACTTTGGACCCCACCTAGGGATCAGGCTGGTTGGCAGGAGAACCTACCAAGGTTAGAGATAGGAAGTTTCCCTCCCAGCCCCCAGGCCTCTGGGGAGTAGGGAGGGGCTGGAGGATGAATCCCTTGCCAGTGGCCAGGGAATTGATCAGTCCTGTGTGTGCAATGAAACCGCCATAAAACCCCGAAAAGATGGGGCTGGAGAGCTGGGTGGGTGAACACAGGGAGGTGCGGAGAGAGCAGGGCTGGGAGAGGGCACGGAAGCTCTGTGTCCCTCCTGCTTACCTTGCCATCTGCATCACTTCCATCAGGATGTTCCCGTTGCATCCTTTTATAATAAACTGGTAATCTAGTGGGCCAACGATGCCTCTGAGTTCTGTGAGCTCCAGTAGCAAAGTAACTGAGCCCCAGGAGGGGGCTGTGGAACCTGGATCTGTAGCCAGTGGGTCAGGGGCACGGGTGAGAGCCCGGCCTTGTGATCGGTATCTGCAGTGGTCATCAGGGGGCATGCGCAGAAAGTGCCAGATGGAGCTGAGTCGTAGGACGCTCAGTGCAGCGGAGGATTGCTTTGGCGGTGTAGCCACCTGCCCCCTGCCTCATCAGAACTGGGTGAGGAGTCTGAGTGTGTGCCGTGGACCTCATCTGGCGAGAAAGGGACCCCCGACATCCGGCGAGAACGGGCCCCGGACATCCGGCAAACGTGGAACATCCGCGCACCTCCCACTACCAGAGCTCGTGGGGGTGAGGGGAGCCCGGACTCCGCAGAGGCCAAGCCCCGCGGTCCGTGCTGCCTACCTGGCTGAAGGTCACGGCGAGGGTGCTCTCTGGAGAAGGTCTGTCCCGGGAGGCACCGTCCTGCCGAGTGCAGTCCAGCTGGATCAGGCTGCGGCACTCCGGGTGGCAGGTGAATTTGCAGTCTGGAGGGAGAGAACCAGGGAGATTAGTGGCAGAGAAACGCCCTGGGGGCAGCATGGGGCTCCCAGAGGGAAGGGCGCTCGGGAGGGAAGCGAGGCGAGTGGAGGGGAGACCCCCCCGGGGAGTGTCGCTGGCTGCCCCCGCCACCGTGCGCCTGGGGGTGAGGAGGTGCTTTACAGCTCACAGACTGCTCCCACCTCTGCTGTTGCGTGTGGCCCTGCGACTGTTACTACTGCTGCCTTCCAGACGGAAACTGGGGCCGGGGGACTTTGATGGCCTTCTCTTAGGTCATCTTCCTTCAGGCTCACTCGCTCTACTAATTTCTGTTATCCGGGTGTTATCATCAACAGGAAGAGCTGTCACCTGTCTCTGACCCTACCCCATCTAGAAATGTGTCAGCTTCTCTAACCCAGCTGACACAGCCTACAGACAGCATCCCAAACTGGGTGCCCCGGGGGAAACCTCACCTTTATTTCCTAAACAGTGTTCACGTCTATGGAAGTAAGAGTCAACACCCAGAGCTGAGAAGGGTGGAGGGGAATACCTTCAAGTTAGGGAAGCTGAGGCTCAGAGAGGTAGAGCGAGGTGCCCAACGACACACAGCTCACTGGCCGAGCCACAGCTGCCTCTCTGGAACCTCTCGGGGAAAAGGGAGGTGAAGCTAAAGAGGGCAGGAGGTAGCGAGGCTGGGACCAGTGAGGGGAGGGGGCGTATGGAGGATGGGAGTGAAACAGGCCGGCAGCAAGTGAAGGGAGCACATGCCCACGCGCAGCGCCCCGATCTGAGGCTGGCTCCCCGAGACGGGCAGTGCCCCGATCTGAGGCTGGCTCCCCGAGACGGGCAGCACCCTGATCTGAGGCTGGCTCCCTGAGACGGGCAGCGCTCTGAGACGGGCAGCGCCCCGATCTGAAGCTGGTTCCCCCAGACGGGCAGCGCCCCGATCTGAGGCTGGCTCCCCGAGACGGGCAGCACCCTGATCTGAGGCTGGCTCCCCGAGACGGGCAGTGCCCCGATCTGAGGCTGGCTCCCCGAGACGGGCAGTGCCCCGATCTGAGGCTGGCTCCCCGAGACGGGCAGCACCCTGATCTGAGGCTGGCTCCCTGAGACGGGCAGCGCTCTGAGACGGGCAGCGCCCCGATCTGAAGCTGGTTCCCCCAGACGGGCAGCGCCCCGATCTGAGGCTGGCTCCCCGAGACGGGCAGCACCCTGATCTGAGGCTGGCTCCCCGAGACGGGCAGTGCCCCGATCTGAGGCTGGCTCCCCGAGACGGGCAGTGCCCCGATCTGAGGCTGGCTCCCCGAGACGGGCAGTGCCCCGATCTGAGGCTGGCTCCCCGAGACGGGCAGTGCCCCGATCTGAGGCTGGCTCCCCGAGACGGGCAGCACCCTGATCTGAGGCTGGCTCCCTGAGACGGGCAGCGCTCTGAGACGGGCAGCGCCCCGATCTGAAGCTGGTTCCCCCAGACGGGCAGCACCCCGATCTGAGGCTGGCACCCCAGGATGAGCAATGCCCCGATCTGAAGCTGGCTCCCCGAGATGGGCAGTGCCCCGATCTGAGGCTGGCACCCCAGGATGAGCAATGCCCTGATCTGAGGCTGGCTCTCACAGAACCTGCTGGGCCTGCCGGGGTCACCTGTCCTGCAGGTACCACAGCTGAGCTGGAAGGCCTGGCTGAGGAGGCGGCCACAGTGTTCGTGAGAAGGCTGCCGGATGGTGATGTGGGCGTGTGTGTGGGGGGGTCCATGGCAGCCTGGGCCTGTCTGGGTAACAGGAAAGCTTCTGATTGATGAGGGCTCGGCCTCCTTCCTTTCGACAAGCTCCAGAGCCTCGGCACACTGGGGCTGCCCTCTTTTAAAAAAAAACTTATTAATGGCTTGTGTGGTTGTGTCGGGCCTTCTGTGCAGCACTCAGGGTCTTCCTCGCGTCCTGTGGATGTTCTGTTGAGGCATGCAGACTCTCTAGTATGGCGTGCTGGCTTCAGTAGCTGTGGCACACATCCCAGGGATGTGGGATCCTCGTCCCCCAGCCGGGGATTGAACCCACGTGCTCTGCACTGCAAGGAGGACTCCTAACTGCTGGGCCGCCAGGGGAGTCCTTGGACCGTCTTCCTAAGGCTGCTGTAGTGCTCTGCGGGGGCTGGCGGTGCAGGTGGGTCTCCTCTTCTCCCCAGGCTCTTGGCGGGGGACGGGGCAGGGTTCGGAGTGAGATCTCCACTCTCTTCAAGCCACCACCTTCCCTTCCGTCCCCAAAGATGAGCACAGGGACCACCCTCCTTGGACAGTTTCTGCTGTTGATGCCACAGCGTAGTACCTGGGGATTCCAGAACTCTGGCGCCTTCTGACTCCACGCTGTGAAGTTCCGAGCACCCTCCAGGATGGGGCTCAGGAGCCCTGCTGCTCGCCTCCCCGTGCCCGCAGCCAGGCCCACCACGATGCCTCCTCCTTCACAGCCCACCCAGGCCTTCCTGGCCCTCCTCCAGGGAAGCGGTCTCGCCTGCGCAGGGGCTGCGTGGGGCCCACTCGGAGCCACGCACCATACCCCTCCCAGTGTCCCCATGCATTCCTGGGCCCCCAGAGGATTCCTGCCCAGTGTGGGGACAACCTCACCCCCGGCAGGGTGGAAGGCAGCGGGGTGCGTGTGCAGGCTGTCTCCGCTGCCCGCGGTGCCCCAAAACACCAAGGCTTCGATAAGGGAGCCCCGAGAAGCCTTGCTCCAGGCTCCGCTCCTGGGACATATCTGTGCAGCTCCCGGCGGGCTCAGAGTGTGAAGGATGCTCTGGGGCTGCCAGCCAGTGGGAGCCCGCCAGCTCTGCCTCGAGGGAGGGCTGCCCCTGGCTCCTAAAGGCAAGAGCATCTGGACAGAAGACTCCGCCCTGCAGTCTCTTCTTTCAGCTGTGTCCTGCCAGCTCGGGCACCCTGAGTCTACCTGCGCACCGCAGTCTCTCCACGCCTGTCTGTCTCTCACTGACACACACGCACACGCGCCTGAAAAGAGCACCAAAACCACACGGAGATCTACTTATTTTTTTCTTATGGGTCTGATGCTGGGCTGGACAGAGCCAGGAAACAGAAGAGTCCAGGAGGAGTGGTTCAGGATTTTATAAAAAGCACACTTGAGCACCAATGAGTCTGTCCCATCAGACCGTGGAATCACAGACTGGAGCAAAACCACCAAAGCACGTCTTGATATTTCCTGGCCCCTGGAAACGCTAAGCCCAGGGCTTTTAAGGCCAGTCAGAGTCCTCAGGCCCTTCTGTGCACCACAGGCAGACCCCACCAGCGCAGCCAGCAGCTGGCAGGCCCCCGGGGCTCTGAGTACGGACAGTCTCAAGGCTGCAAAGCAGGGCCATGTTCCACCGGGGCCCAGCGCTTCGGCCCTCACGGGCCAGCTTTCCCCCGAGACAGAAGGAAAGATGGTGGCGCACCCCCAGACAGGCCCTTCTCCAAGGAGGGGCCAGTGTGTCTGGATGGGGAAGGGCTCCTGGGGCACCCTGAGACCCAGGCCGTGCTGGAGTCCTTGCTGCCCTAACAAAGCACCACCCACCAGGTGGCTGAGAACTGAACTTCATTCTCTCTCAGTTCCGGAGGCTAGCAGTCTGAAACCGAGTTGTCAGGAGGGTCACGCTCCTCCTGAAGACTGTAGGGGGACCCTTCCTTGCCTCTTGCCGGCTCCCGGGAGTGTGCTGCCAAGATCTCTGGTGTTCCTCCGCCTGGAGCTGCAGGACTGCTCTCTCTGCCTCCATCTCTGAGTCCAGCCTCCGTCCATTTCCCCATAGCACAGGACAGGTTCCGAGGCCCTGCCGTCCCCGTGGGCTGTGTCTGCACCGGGTCACCTGTGCGTGACGCCAGCCATGTTGGGTAAGGGGACTCTCCTACTGGAGCACGGCCTCTTCCTGTGCTGTGCATAGTCGCTCAGTCGTGTCTGACTCTGTGTGTCCCCATGGACTTTAGCCCACCAGGCTCCTCTGTCCATGGGGATTCTCCAGGCAACAATACTGGAGTGGGTTGCCATGCCCTCCTCCAGGAGGTCTTCCTGAAGGGATCGAACCCAGGTCTCCCACAGGCAGATTCTTTACCCTGTGAGGCAGACCTCTTCCTGACTAATCACGCTTGCTACTACCTTGTTTCCAAACAAGTTCACATTCTGGCGCACCAGGTTGAGAATTTCAGTATGTTTGCAGGGGTGGGGGATATAATCCAACCCATAACACAAACCCTGGGCAGAATTAAGAATCCAGAGCCCTCAGTCTCAAACAGTGGAGGTTCCTCACAGACCCCAGGGGTCAGCGCAGCCTGGCAGAGGAAGGAGGAGGTAGAGAGCTGAGCCAAGGCTGGGACCTCCGCCACCTCCACTGGTCCCACTCCTGGCCGTCTGGGTCCCTGAAGGTCACACCAAAGGCACCGTCCCCAGCGAGTGGGTCAGGTCCAGAGGCCATGGCAATCGAGTCCCAAGATGCATCTTTCTTCCACTTTAGCCGGAGGAGGTAAACTCTGCCTGGAACATTTTGGAGATTGTTTTCCAAGATGCAAAAGCTACAAACCTCCCTTTAGTCCCCAGGGCTGCCAAAGTTAGTTCTTGCCTGACCCCAGTTGCCAAATGTGCACACACACACACACACAGGCACACAGGCCTACAAAGAGGCTAATTTTTCTCAACCAGATGCATTCTGTTGATAAGGAACCCATCAGGCCCTTTCACCCCAGGCTTGTAAGTAAGATCTCAAGACAGCAAGGAGCTGGTCTGCTTCACTCCCCCTCCCTCGGCTGGAGCCGCGATGTGGGATGAGGGCGGGCAGGCTCCCAGGACTCAGCCTGGTTACAGCATGCCCACAGGCCTCCTGGTGGTCACTCCCAGGTCAGCGAAGAGCAGCTTCACACCCCGTGATCAGAGCCACTTCCGAGGCCCACGGGGAAGAGTAGCAGCCTCTGAGCCCAGGAGCTCCGTGTCTGTCCTCTGGGTACCCCAGGGCTTCCTGGACAAGGTCAGCCTGGAACAAACTGACCACTTCCCCCTGTTGTCCTTGGGACCGGTCCTGTGCTATGGGGAAATGGAAAGTGGGTGGACTTAGAGCAAGTACCTGCTTTACAGTGCTGCCAAGAGCAGTAAATGAGGTGATTATGTAAATCATAACACCTGACACAAACTAAGAGGTTGATCTTTACTATTTTCATTAAGCGGCTAAAACCCAAGTCGGCCTCCCCAGCGGTCACGGCCCCTGGTGTCCGCATCCCGGAAGCCCGTATGTGCTCCTGGCATCAGTGTCACTGACCTCCCCCCAGACCCACTGCATCCTGACACAAAGGCCTGGACGCATCCTCACGTGACTCCTGGTGACCCGCCAGGCTCCTCTGTCCATGGATTCTCCAGGCAGGAATACTGGAGTGGGTTGCCAAGCCCTCCTCCAGGGGATCTTCCCGACCCAGGGACTGAACTCCACCTCTGGCACTGGCAGGCAGGTTCTTTACCAGGAAGCCACCTGGGAAGTCCCTCAGACGCCCACTGCGCCCCCTCCCCAGGTGGAGCAGAGGAGGCCCTCAGCCTTAACCCCCCGCACAGGTGAGGCACCAGCTGCACGCGGAGCGTGGAGGCAGGCAGCCCTCCCCACCTCGGGGAGGCACCTCTGCCTGCCTGGGCTGTCTCTCCTCCCTGCATTCCTACCCAGCCCCTCCAATATCTGAACTTCTAAAATCTTGCTTTAGTTTCAGAAGAGAAAGTTGCTAACCAAGGTTGATAACTTTCAGTATTAAAGAGGATGTGGGTACATGAGAAGGTTCTTGCCTTCTTGGTGGTACCAGTTTCCTGCAGGAATATATATTTATCTGTCTCTAAATATGTCTCCACAAAAAGGTTTATCACATAGTTGTTCATGGCAACAAAATACTAGCAATATCCCATATCCATCTACAGGGGGGGCAGTTATAGTTCCATTTTAAAATGAAATACGACTTAGCTGTTACATAAGATGATGTAGATTCATATTGATCAGTTTGGAAAGAGGTCCACAAGTATATCACTGAAAGAGAAAAGGTTCTGTTTTATGGTCCTGGTTATACACAGTATGCACAGAGAGAAATCTGGAAGGTGATATGTTTGCTCTGAGTAATGAGATTTCAAGTGTTTTTCCTCTTTATCGTTCCTAAATTTTGCTTTTGAATTTTTTAAATTGAATCTATATTCTTTCCAAAGGAAAAAATACCACCAAAAAAATGAACAAAAAAAATTCCTGGACCCACACCGTGCCGACAGCAGCTGCCGTCATTCACCACCTCAGTGTGCCGAGACCTCACATAGATGCTTCCACATTATCAGCACTAAGCCGCATGATATGTTTCTACTCCTATCAGACTTTATTCTTTACAGCAGTTTTAGGTTCACAGCAAAAGTGAGCGGAAGTATATATCGAGTTCCCGTGTCCCCGCTGCCCGCAGACATGCACAGCCTGCCCCCACTGACACCCCCGTCCGAGTGGCGCCCTGGTTGCAGCTGACGAGCCCGGCTGAGCGGCCTCTCTCACCATTTTCTCACCATTTTGCGCCTCCCGAGGGTTTGGACAGACGGAGAATGACTTGCATTCGCCAGGGCAGTGTCTCACAGCGCGGTTTCACTGCCCTAAGTATCTCTGTGCTCTGCCGACCCATCCCTTCCTCCTCACTAATCCTCGGCAACCACTGATTTGTTTTTACTGCCTCTGTCGTCTTGTCTTTTCCAGAATGCCCCACACACTCCACAGCTTTTTCAGACCGGCTTCTTTCATTGAGCAGTGTGCACCTAAGGTACCTCCATGTCTTTTCATCTCTTTCAAATTCTGAATGTTCATCCACCATCTGGATGGACCACGGTTTCTTTAGGCACTCCCCTATGAAGGACATCTTGGTTGCCTCCAAGTGCTGTAGGCATGGGTAAAGCTGCTGCAAACATCTGCATGCGGCTTTCCACGTGGACGGGAGTTTCCAGTCCCGCTGCTCCACTCCTGTTTTAGTGGAGAAGGGAATGGCAACCACTCCAGGGCTCTCGTTTGGAGAATCCCATGGCTGGAGGAGACTGGTAGGCGGCGGTCCACAGGTCGCAAAGAGCCGGACACAACTGAGCCACTTTACTTTCTTTCTTTCTATAGTTCCTTTTGGAGAAGGAAATGGCAACCACTCCAGTATTCTTGCCTGGAAAATCCCATGGATGGAGGAACCTGGTTAGGCTACAGCCCATGGGGTCGCCAAAGCGTCGGACACGACAGAGCGACTTCACTCACTCAAAGCACCCCATAGTGCCTGCACGTAGCAGGTGCCCAACAGACAGCAGCTGTCACTGGCAACAAAGGGCCTCCTGAGCCTGGGAACCAGGATTCCTGCTGACTCAGTGCATGATGGATGCGCGTGCATACCTGTGAGCTAGGTTGCTTCAGTCGTGTCTGACTCTGTGATCCTATAGACTGTAGTCCATCAGGCTTCTCTGTTCCCGGGATTTCCCAGGCAAGCAAACTGGAGTGGGTTGCCATGCCCTCTTCCAGGGGATCTTCCTGACCCAGGGATCCAACCCACATCTATGTCTCCTGCACTGGCAGGCAGGTTGCCAGCCCTCAAATCTCTCAGTTTGGGGTCCTCTTCCAATGTATTAAGTAAGACAAATCATGCAACTTTCCTGTGCCTTAAGTTCCTCTTACCTGCCCCACCTCCCTCCTGCACCGCTTCTGGTGGCCCAGGGAGTGAGGCAGAGTCACAGAGGATGGGTAGTGCCGGACAGAGGGGAGGGAGAGAGGCGGATGGATCGGTCAGCCTTGGAGGTCGGGGGCCACTGCCAGAATCATCAGAGTCTCTACAGTTTTCATACTCCTGGTTGAACGTCTCATGAGGCTAGCAGCAAGAGAATAGAAACTCCCCACTCCTGGGGTCAGGCCTCCAGCTCAGGACGTCTGCATCTTCACGTCTCCAGGAAGAAACCGGAGCCCCAGCCCCCTCAAGGCCATACAGTGCAGTTCCTAGTTTCAGAGGACAGACCACCACTGAGGGCACCCAGCACCCCCCGACTCCAGCCTGGAGGGCCTGGAGACACACAGCTGCCTTCTCACACCACACAGCCCAGCTACACACACACACACACACACACACACACCCTACAGACTGTGCCGGAGTGCAAGCCAGGAAGCCAAAAGGGAGGCGGCGGTGAGGTAGGCTTGGCCTAGAAGTGAGGCCCGTGTCCTGGGTCAGAGAGGCCAGCCCTCCCACGGACAGGAGACGCAGGCGGCCGGCTGCACTGGGATGCTGTCAAAGAGCCACGACGGAATGCTCCTAAAGACATTCAAGTCTGGATCGGATGTGGAGTCCCCACGTAAAATGGGAGTTGAGATGAGCAGGCTTCATGGAAAGCAGGGCCCCGGGTCAGGCGGGTCAAGGGAGTGAAGGCGCCAGGGGTGATGCGAGGAGCCTGGGCTGAGCTGAGGACACGATGCCACTGAGACCCTGGGCCACCCTCTTCTGCCAAGTGATGCATCGAGGGCGTGTGTGGCAGGCCTGGAGGGGTGACATGTGCACTCTCAAGCCACCCTTCTGTACTGAAGGGAAAGGCACAACGTTCCACTGAGTTGTTGCTCAGGAGCCAAAGCAGATATTTACAGTTCTTCCCTGGCCTTGGTCCCTGGGTCTAAGGGGCAGTTGCTCATTCCCTGAGCCTGGCTTCTTGGTGGTCACGGTTCCAGGCAGGCCCAGCGTGTCCTCTGTACCCTCTTCCCCAACTTGGCACCCAAGCCAGCCTGCAGAGGCACGATCACGTCCCACGTGGGTGGGTGTGCCTCTTGGGCTGGCTCATTATCCATCTGTCTCCAATATAAGCACACATCTCTAGGCTCAAAGCACCAACAGAGGGCAGGTGCCGTGGTCAGACCAGGCCAAGTGTGCTGGGTGGGGGTGTTCTGGGAGGGGCCCATGGAGGGGCTGGGGGCAGGAGGGTTCACGGCAAGTTCAGATGGAAGGTGCGGAAGCAAGGGGGCTCAGGCAGTACCCGCCCCGGGCCAGCAAGGCAGGGGCCGGGGCCTGAGCCCAGGGCACCTGCCCGTGTGGTCTGTTCCACGTCACTTAGCTCTTTGGGGGTGCTGCACCCTGAAGTGTTCCCTCCAAACTGCCTTCTGCAGAGGACTGCATGTGCGTGTTCACGCTGCGTCACTTCAGTCGTGTCTGACTCTTGCCACCCCATGAACTGCAGCCCTCCAGGCTCCCCTGTCTGTGGGATCCTCCAGGCAAGAACACTGGAGCACGTAGACAGGGGAGCTTCCCAACCCACGGACTGAACCTGCATCTCTTGCAATGGCAGGCGGCTACTTTACCACTAGTGACACCTGGGAAGCCCTGTGTGGAAGTGTATATATGTTTAAAATCATAAACAAGGTTGAATCCACTTTTAACAATTCACGCTTCATGTTTAGATGGCGTCAACTGACTCCCTGCCAGGACTACGCCAGAACTCTCCTCCTGTCAGCTCTGCCCACCCCCGATTTTCACTGTGTCACATTATCTACACTTCCACCGTTTACAATATTTACATTCTGTCATAAGCATGATGATCACACAGTTATCTGAAATTAACTCCGCCTTTAAACTGATTGAGTCTTTTTACAATAGCAAAACTATTTTTCATTTTACTCAATCTTTCAGTTGACTGAAGTTTTTGGTATTATATTTTATATGCATTGTGTTTGCCAGTGATGCTTCAAGCATTTTAAAGAGATGTGCCCTGTTTTATTGGACTTTTAATGCTGTGGTACTGGGGTGTTACACACAAAAAGGATGATCAGGAGGAAATGCGGATGGAGAAGACAGAGGCAGGTGAGTTTGCAGGCCCTCAGTGCAACGCCACAGAGCATCTCTGAAAATGCCTCCTTGGCCAGTCACTGCAGGAGGCCACAGACTTTGGTAAAACGTACAAGTAAATGACATGAGGTAGGAAAGCCAAACCTCATTTCTCACAAGTCTGTAGGAGGCTTGTCATCTGGACCGTCTGACACCACATCCAAAAACGTCCAAGTTGAATTTGGGGTGTGGCCATGCAGAAGTGCAAAGACATGGCACAATATTTTTTTTGGGGGGGCACAATCTCTGATCCGTGGCAATTAAAGTACACACACCCATCAGGACACACATACTCCGAGAGACAGAGTTAACCCTTTTTCTGACATGTATGTCTGCTGTCTTCCTACATCTACCTAACACGGTCAGTTTCTGCGTGTGCATGCAGGTATTTACTGGGGGCCTACCAAGGTCAAGTAGTGTTCCAAAGGACAGCTGGTTTTATCCAAAAACTTGTGAAAAAGGAAAAGTATATATATATACACACACACACATATAAGGATAGAAGAGGAGTATATACATATATAACTTTGAATATATACACATATATTTTTAATACAGGTATTAATTCCATTTTGATTGTCATCACAGGAAAAGATAAAATCTTATTTCCAAAGCACTTAAAAATTTTTTTTAAGAAACACTGTAGACAGCAGTAGGAAAGAACAAAATAATGCAATTTATAGCAACATGGATGGATCCAGAGATTGTCATACTGAATGAAACAAGTCAGACAGAAAGACAAATATCATACGACATCACTTATAGGTAGAATCTAAAAAAAATGGTA
This sequence comes from Madoqua kirkii, assembly GCA_006408675.1. NCBI lineage: Eukaryota > Metazoa > Chordata > Mammalia > Artiodactyla > Bovidae > Madoqua > Madoqua kirkii. The sequence goes on along the minus strand of SJYC01090451.1, from coordinate 40,055 downwards.
CAAATGAACCGATTTACAAAACAGAGAGTCACAGATGTAGAAAACAAACATGGTTACCACAGAGGGAGCCAGGAGCGGGGCAAGAGGGATAAATCGGGAGACTGGGATTGACGTGTACAGACTATCATACATAAGAGGGAAATGGGACTTGCCCGGTAGTACAGTGGCTAAGGTTCCACGTTCCAAGTGCAGGGCGCCCTGGGTCTGATCCCTAGGGGAGGAGCTAGATCCCTCACTCTGCAACTAAGACTCCGTGGAGCCAGATAAGTAAATAAGTAAAATGTTTTAAAAAATACATAATTAATAAGGACCTACTGATTAATACAGAGAACTCTTCTCAATACTCTGTAATGACCTATATGGGAAAAGAATTTTAAAAAGAGTGGCGTGGAAACACATATAACTGATTCACTGCACTTTACAGCAGAAACTAACACAATACTGTAAACCAACTGTACTCCAATAAATTTTTTTTATAAAAATACCACTGTGGATAGCTGGGTTTAAGGTGATTTAAGAAACGGCAAGAAGCCCACGGAAACTAACACCACTGTGGAGTGGCCGATGCCGTCTCAGCTCTGGGCAGCTCAAAGGGCCTCTGCTTCCTCCAGGCATGTGTCACTCCGCTCCGGGTGTAGGAGAGACAAAGCAGGTGGGGTCCCCCCTCCAGGGCTCAGGGCCCCCCGCCCCATCCCTGGGACACCAGGAGGAGCCTGGGCAGCTGGGAGACAGAGGGCGTGGGCCCAGCAGCCAGCAGCAGAGCTAACAGGGAGGAGTTTGAGAGGTTTTTTTGGTTTTTTTTGCTTTTGTTTTTAAAGCAGATACCACTTCTGAGAAGGGGCGAAAGGCCACCTCCTGTCTTGCTAAGCTTGAGTATATTTTTGGTAGCGTTCCACAGACCCCAGAGTAAAGGGCAGGCAAAGAGCTTCGCCAGGAGCCACGCCTCGGCCTCGGCAGGCTGCAGGGCAATGGGGGAAGCTGCAACAGGTGTGCAGGTGTGAAAGCACGCGCAGGCATCTGCACACCGGCATGCCTGATCCGAGCGCTGGGAGGTCACAGGAGGCCAGGAGCAGAGAGGGTCACCCTCACGGGACAGCCAGCCTGCCGCAGGCAACTGGCCTTTCCACACCTGCTCTGATGTCACCTGATTTCAGAGTGCCAGTCACCAACCGAACAGCGACCAACGGGGTGCAGGAGACTTTTGCAGGAAGAGAAAAGTAAATAGATTACGTCTGAGGCCCTCTCTGCAGGAGACACCCAATGCCTTCTTTATAGCTGTATCCGCGTAGCCAGTACCGCCGGAGACTTCAGGAGAGAGCGCCTGCGTCCCGCCGACCCCCGAGCAGCCTCTTACAATGATCTATGACTTGCTCCTCGGCAACATGCTTGCTCCGCGTCTAAGGATGCCCGGTGGGCGAATCCAGCCCTGTCTGTTAATTGAGCGGTGTGACAAATTCAGTGATCAGAATTTTTCCGGAAAAGGTGTTTAAGAGTTTCATGGTCCTCCTCTACTTCTGCCTGGGCAAATCTTCAAACCCTATCTCTTTCATGGAGATGTGAGCGGCCCACCTTGGCCCAGGTAGGATGGAAGGGCAGACAGTGTGCTGGAGGCTGTACCGATGACCCAGGGCGAGTCACTGCTAAAAGTCTTCCTGGGAGCAGCTGTTGGTGAAGGGTCTGCTGTGTGAACCAGCATCATGTCAGCTGGTCTCTGCTGAGGTCATGTTTAACCCTTGTAACAACAGCCAGAGGTGGGGATTCTTGGTGCTATTTAATGCTGGGGAAAAGGGAGGCTCAGAGAGGTCAATCCGTACTAGGAAGGCCTTCCCACTCGGGCTCCAAGGTCCAGACTCAACTGGGCCTGCCTCACGGACAGATCTAGAGATTATCTTATTGTACTAATCAAAGTAAGTCAGAAAAAGACAGATACCATATGATATCATTTATATGTGAAATCTAAAACACGACACAAACTAATATATCTATGAAACAGACGTGCACATACAGAGAACAGACTTGTTCCCAAGGCGGAGGAACAGTGTGGGAGGGAAGGACGGATGAGAGTTTGCAATAAGCAGGTACAAACTGTTATGCACTGGATGGATAAATAACAGGTCCTATTGTATAGCACAGGGAACTATACTCACTATCCTGTGATAAACTGTCACAGAAAATAATATGTATATATATGTATGTGTGTGTGTGTGTAATTAAGTCACTTTGCTGTACAGCAGAAATTAAACACATTATAAATCAACTGTACTTCACTGAGGTTAAAACAAAGCTGGCCTGGCTCCAAGCCCCCTCCCTTAAATGCTACGTTACAGGTCACACACGGAGCTGCAGTCTGCGGTGCACAGCCCGTCACCCCGCTGTCCCTGTGCATCCTGCTTGCCCCTCCTCTTCCAGTTAATCGAACCAAATGCTGACACAAGTCGAACGAGCCGTAGCTGCAGGGCCGTGTCTGCCCTGACCTCAATGCTTGCCACTCCAGGCCTGATTGATTCCATTAAATCTATAACTCTTTGGGCCGAAGAGCAAAGGAGCAAGGAAATGCTCTGTTGAATAATTCTTAAGGGCGGGTGGAGGGAAGAGGATGGATGGGAAGACACAACTGAACATTTAAATTGAGGAACCGGTCTTCAGCCATCCTCTCTATGAGGGCCACAGTGTGTGTTAGGCTATTGATGAGGATAGATTATTTAGGCTGGATGAACAGTATTTGTCTCCAAATAGGGATTAAGATCTAGGGAATTAAAATTCTCACTTTTTAAGCGTAAAACTGTAATCAGGAAAATCAGATTTTCCAGAGTTAAGATCACACGATCTTCTAAACGCTTTCACAAATTGAGCTCAGAGATGATCTTACAGTTTAGTTCTGTCCCTAAGGCTCGGAGTTATCACCCACCCAGATGCCTACCTGGGCCTGAATGTGTGAGAGAACAGCACGGAGACAAAGGGGAAAGCTTATGGGTACCAAAGAGCCAGCCAGCAAAGAGAGGCCACTAGAGGCCAGGAAGATGAGCAGAGCCCATCGGGGAGGGGTTTCTGGCCTGACCACGCGGCTCTGACCCTCAGCCAGGGCCCTGACTTCTGTGGGCCCTCTCATCTGTGAAACAGAATCACTGCTTTCCCACCCTCACCATATAGAGGACGGAATAAATGATATTTAAAACAAACAAATGAAAAACCCAGATAAACACAAATCCCTTGGATCTTTAGCAGAAGAGTGTTGCAGAAATGCAAGATAGAGTAACAAGTCTGTTCCAGCGGGGAGAAGGCTGGACTGGAAGGCAGGAGCCCAGTCCCAGCCCTGGACCAGCCACCAGCCTGTTCTTCCCCTTGCCGCCTTTGTTTGAAAAAAAAAAAAAGGAGTCGATGACCTCCGATACAGGGAAACTTTGGATTGCTAGTCTCTCCTCCTCATCTTCCACTCACCCACCCCGTCCCGTTGCCCTTCCCCAGTGAGTACCGTGCTCACCCCAGTCCGTGCTGCGGGAGGAGGCTGTAGCCTAGTCACAGCAGGGCTGGGATCCTGTCCAGCCGCGTTCTGCCCGGCAGCCTCCAGCCCCTGAGAGGCAGCCCCACTAACCGTGCAGGTGAGAAGGCTTGGCTGTGTCATTTCTCTGCCCCTGGGGCCTGAGAAGGCTGACCCAGCAGCTTGGCAAGGTGTGATGCCCCTGGGAGCCACAGGATGCCCAGAAATGGGAAAGAGGGGTCCCTCAAGATATCTGTATTCCATCCACTCAGGGGCTGGACTGGGGTGACTGCTTGGCCTTCATGCTCAGCCAAGGAAAAGCTGCGAAAACCCACAGCCAACCTGGGCTTCTGAAGTCCCACCTACACCTGGCAGGCCGGCAGCACCTGAATGTTGGTCCTGAGGAGTCAGGAGGGACAAGGAGGGGTGCTGAGCTCAGCATGAAATACCAGGCCGCCAAGGGTTCCCTCATGGCCTTCCCCATGGAGATGGCCGCTAGCCTGGCCCCCCAACCCCCAAACACCCCCAGCTGGAGTGACTCGGACCTACTCGAGCCAGCCGGGCATTGAAGCGGAGTCCAGGGAGGGTCTGGGGCTTTAGGGACCCCCAGTGGCCCTTGGGGAGCCTGCGAAAGAGGCGCTGGAGTCGCGAGGTGATGGTTCCAAAGCAGGCAGAAGCTGCCTCCTCCACCCGGCCCTCCGTCATCCCACTGGGCTGCGGGGGGATCACTAGCTTCTCTCCAGGCCTGGCGTCGGGCACAAGGCGACGAAGCAGAGAGCCGCTGGCCCAGGAGGACTCCAGGCCTTGTGCGAAGCAGGCTTTGCTGCAATCAGCCCAGCCTCCCTGCTCCTCTGAAGGCAGGTCAGGGCAGTGGGGACCCTGGGCCAGCACAAGTCCAGCCGGACGGATGCCTTCTTCCCAGCTCAGGTCCCATCCCCTCCACCTCCCCCCAGCGGAAAACTTTCTATTCCTGGGGCTTTTAGCTTGATAAGATAAACATGCCCCCAAACAGGCTGCAGAGAGGGCCCGCCCTGGGCCTCACTTCTCAGGAGCGCCTGGGAGTCTGAGAAATCAATGTCTCCAAAGTTTCAGCAGACGACAGGAGTGATCAGTTACCTCACGCGGGTGTCCAGCCCAGGAACTCGTTAATGGATCTCTTTGGGGATGTCGGATTAATAATGCTTTACCAGCTGCACAGGTTCCTAAGGGACAACCGGCTAATTCACATCCTCCCAGGCCCAGCCTGGTGTGGGGGAAGAGCTCTCAGCTGCCAGGGCCCCTAGGAAGCGATGTTGCCTTAAGAGGGTCAGACCACTTATCTGAGAGCAAATACCCCAGCAGAGAAGAGGCAACAGAAGTCGGAGGGAGAAAGAGGACAGTCTCCAGTGAGGAGGCAGAGGGCTTCCCGGGCGGTGCTAGTGGTAAAGAACCTGTCTGCCAATGCAGGAGAGCTAAGAGACTCGGGTTCGACCCCAGGGTGGGGAAGGCCCCCTGGAGGAGGAAATGGCAACCTATCTTACAGTTTAGTTCTGTCCCTAAGGCTCGGAGTTATCACCCACCCAGATGCCTACCTGGGCCTGAATGTGTGAGAGAACAGCACGGAGACAAAGGGGAAAGCTTATGGGTACCAAAGAGCCAGCCAGCAAAGAGAGGCCACTAGAGGCCAGGAAGATGAGCAGAGCCCATCGGGGAGGGGTTTCTGGCCTGACCACGCGGCTCTGACCCTCAGCCAGGGCCCTGACTTCTGTGGGCCCTCTCATCTGTGAAACAGAATCACTGCTTTCCCACCCTCACCATATAGAGGACGGAATAAATGATATTTAAAACAAACAAATGAAAAACCCAGATAAACACAAATCCCTTGGATCTTTAGCAGAAGAGTGTTGCAGAAATGCAAGATAGAGTAACAAGTCTGTTCCAGCGGGGAGAAGGCTGGACTGGAAGGCAGGAGCCCAGTCCCAGCCCTGGACCAGCCACCAGCCTGTTCTTCCCCTTGCCGCCTTTGTTTGAAAAAAAAAAAAAGGAGTCGATGACCTCCGATACAGGGAAACTTTGGATTGCTAGTCTCTCCTCCTCATCTTCCACTCACCCACCCCGTCCCGTTGCCCTTCCCCAGTGAGTACCGTGCTCACCCCAGTCCGTGCTGCGGGAGGAGGCTGTAGCCTAGTCACAGCAGGGCTGGGATCCTGTCCAGCCGCGTTCTGCCCGGCAGCCTCCAGCCCCTGAGAGGCAGCCCCACTAACCGTGCAGGTGAGAAGGCTTGGCTGTGTCATTTCTCTGCCCCTGGGGCCTGAGAAGGCTGACCCAGCAGCTTGGCAAGGTGTGATGCCCCTGGGAGCCACAGGATGCCCAGAAATGGGAAAGAGGGGTCCCTCAAGATATCTGTATTCCATCCACTCAGGGGCTGGACTGGGGTGACTGCTTGGCCTTCATGCTCAGCCAAGGAAAAGCTGCGAAAACCCACAGCCAACCTGGGCTTCTGAAGTCCCACCTACACCTGGCAGGCCGGCAGCACCTGAATGTTGGTCCTGAGGAGTCAGGAGGGACAAGGAGGGGTGCTGAGCTCAGCATGAAATACCAGGCCGCCAAGGGTTCCCTCATGGCCTTCCCCATGGAGATGGCCGCTAGCCTGGCCCCCCAACCCCCAAACACCCCCAGCTGGAGTGACTCGGACCTACCTCGAGCCAGCCGGGCATTGAAGCGGAGTCCAGGGAGGGTCTGGGGCTTTAGGGACCCCCAGTGGCCCTTGGGGAGCCTGCGAAAGAGGCGCTGGAGTCGCGAGGTGATGGTTCCAAAGCAGGCAGAAGCTGCCTCCTCCACCCGGCCCTCCGTCATCCCACTGGGCTGCGGGGGGATCACTAGCTTCTCTCCAGGCCTGGCGTCGGGCACAAGGCGACGAAGCAGAGAGCCGCTGGCCCAGGAGGACTCCAGGCCTTGTGCGAAGCAGGCTTTGCTGCAATCAGCCCAGCCTCCCTGCTCCTCTGAAGGCAGGTCAGGGCAGTGGGGACCCTGGGCCAGCACAAGTCCAGCCGGACGGATGCCTTCTTCCCAGCTCAGGTCCCATCCCCTCCACCTCCCCCCAGCGGAAAACTTTCTATTCCTGGGGCTTTTAGCTTGATAAGATAAACATGCCCCCAAACAGGCTGCAGAGAGGGCCCGCCCTGGGCCTCACTTCTCAGGAGCGCCTGGGAGTCTGAGAAATCAATGTCTCCAAAGTTTCAGCAGACGACAGGAGTGATCAGTTACCTCACGCGGGTGTCCAGCCCAGGAACTCGTTAATGGATCTCTTTGGGGATGTCGGATTAATAATGCTTTACCAGCTGCACAGGTTCCTAAGGGACAACCGGCTAATTCACATCCTCCCAGGCCCAGCCTGGTGTGGGGGAAGAGCTCTCAGCTGCCAGGGCCCCTAGGAAGCGATGTTGCCTTAAGAGGGTCAGACCACTTATCTGAGAGCAAATACCCCAGCAGAGAAGAGGCAACAGAAGTCGGAGGGAGAAAGAGGACAGTCTCCAGTGAGGAGGCAGAGGGCTTCCCGGGCGGTGCTAGTGGTAAAGAACCTGTCTGCCAATGCAGGAGAGCTAAGAGACTCGGGTTCGACCCCAGGGTGGGGAAGGCCCCCTGGAGGAGGAAATGGCAACCCACTCCAGTATCCTTGCCTGGAGAAGCCCATGGACAGAGGGGCCTGGCGGGCTACAGTCCATGGGGCTGCAGAGTCAGACACCAACTGAGCAACTGAGCAGCCACACACACGTGGAGAGGCAGAGCTGTTCTCTTGCCCTAACATGGGGTTCACAGGGTGTCCCCTCAACATGACTCGCAGAAGCACTCAAGTCCTGGGGGGGACGTCCCCAAACAGGCTGTCATCTGGGCAAGGTGGGCGATTAGCAGTGGCAGAACCTTCTAGAAGATCAGGGAGAGGGATCCTGCTTCTGGGCTGCCCAGAGACTCCAGAACTCACCCACCAGCCGCTGGCAGGGACCTGCTTCACATGGGTGGGGGTGCCGTCCTACAACCAGAGGAGAGCGACCCCAGAGGACCAAGGAAGCTGCATTTACGCCTCTGCGGGCGAGTCCAGAAAGGGAACGTTCACAAGTTCAGCTGAGAGTCCCGTGGGCCCTCGTGCAGCCTCCAACCTGCTTCCGCCCCTTTATGCTGTGGTTCTTCCCTAGGCCACAGAGAACGCTGAGTGGCATCGTATCCCAGAGGCAAGGTCCTCTGGCCACCGAGGGGAGAAAATGGTAGAACAAACCTAAACTGCACCTGACCTTCCAAATTGCCCCCCTGACCACCTGCCCCCCTCACAGGAGCTCTGGCCAGGAGGACCCAGCTGGACCACTCCTCCCTGCTGAGGCCCTCAGCACTTGGTGTAGGAACAATAAAACACAGTTTATAAGTCATCTATTTAATACAGAGATGTCCCCAAAGGCCCCCTTCTGCGGGCTGGGACACTGGCTCTTTCTCCCTAATGCTTCCTCGTGGGGGACTGCTAATGGTCTTTTTTGTGATCCTCTAGTTTACCCAGCAGCTTCCCTGGCTCAGTGGTGAAGACTCCACCTGCCAGTGCAAGAGACCTGGGTCTGATCCCTGGGTTGGGAAGATCCCCTGGAGAAGGGAATAGCTTCCCACTCCAGTATTCCTGCTGGGAGAATTCCACGGACAGAGGAACCTGGTGGGCTATATATAGTCCATGGGGTTGCAAAAGAGTCAGACACAATAGCGACTAGACAACAAGTTTACCCAGCAGCTCTGCACAGACAAGACTCACAAGTGAGTCCAGGTCCTGAGATGATACCAGCTCACCGTGCGAGGTCTGGAGCCCAGGCTCCTGGCCCCACTGGGGCATAAGATCTTCGCAAGGACCCAGGATTTCCCACCTGGCTAAGGACAGACAAGGGTGGCATTCCCATTCTCAAGCTCAGAGAAAGGACACACACGCGCTGGGGGAATTTTAAATCGTGAGTCATGTGTCATGGGGGAAAATCCCTCCCGAATGCCCCACTTGGGCTTGAGGAGGCATGGATCTCACTTCCCCTCTTCCTCATCACAGAGATGTTTTGTGGACAGGTTAAGTCACTGGGGAAGCCAGCAGGAAAGAACTGGTTGAGAAGCCAGACAGGGCTTTGGAAGATTCTAGAATCCTTACTCCTGATCTTTTGAAAACTTGGACAGGTTTTCTACTGCAGGAATATTTTAGGAGAAACGCAATGATCTCTTGCTGCCCCACCATCTAAGCACTGACCCTCTGGCCAGAGGGTCATGCTGAGGAGTCCAGCCAAGGCCAACACAATTTGAAGGAACACCCTTCACCATCCTACGTGCTGGGTTGCAATAAATTCTCACCGTGATATACCCTATTTATAAAAAGGTCCTTTCAGATTGCTTTTAAAAACTTTCACCACTAGAAGAGACATTTACATACATACATTTACATACTAAGTGCGCAACCTCTTTTTTCTAAAAACTCTCAAGTTACAGCTAGAGTCTTTTGTTCCATTTGAATAATAAGGCATCTCTGAGTTTTCTTTGGATTTTTAATACTTTCCTCAGTTGCAGAAAGGACATAATTGTTTCAACAGAAACCACAAAGCCTCCAGCTTCCATTTAACTTAGATGGAAAAAACAGCTTCCTCCAAATAGCGAGGAAAGTTAAGTGATGACACCCAAATATGAGCCTGACCTGGAGGCACACTGTCAGAGTTGGGGTAGGGGCAGGGGGCTTTATGCTGTCCCCAGCTCAGCCACACCATTTCCCGGGACAGGGAAGAGGCCCACGATACAAACCTCAGTTTATTTTCCAGTCCCAGTCATCCAACTCTTCTTCCCATCGCTGTCCCCTCTGAGACACAACCTAATTTCTCTCTGGTCCTGTGTCAGAACTCTGACCCTGGGTCACAGCAAGGAGGGTCTTTCCTGTTCCAGGAAAAGTCTTCAACCCCCATTTCCACACCCACCCCCTATACACACCTAACACCAGTGGGGTGGGGTGGAGACAGACACACTTCTTCCTTTTATCTTGAGAATGAAGAAAAACGTCACCTTTTGTTTCAGGACCTCATGATTTACACATGCTGAAAATCTATTTAGAAATCAAAGCCTGAGAACAGGCTGAAGGGCCGCCAGCTCTCAACTGTCCGGGACCCAACTGATCCTCTAGCTTGGACAGGGCTTACCCACCCCTTGGCTCACCCCTCTCTGTCTCCGTATCTCTTTTTAAGGACAGTTCAGCATTTGTTGGCTGGTGAATGAGGAAGCTCCATTAACTGGCGTGTTCGGTGACATTAGCTCATAGGGCAAGATGCAGCCTGTGTTGGGTTCTGGCGCTCACCCTCTGGGTCCTCAGAGAAGCCCTTGACTCTCTGGATGCTGGGTCTCCCGGTGTGTGAGATGACCACGATCTACCAGCCCTGCCTGCCTCTCAAGGGCGCTGTTGGGCCCAGCAGAGCCAGTAGGCAAGAAGACACTTTAGATCCGACCGAGGCATCTCTGAGATAAGACTCTTCTCTGCTCCCATAGTTCCTTGGCCATTCCCAGTACTTTCTTCTTTCGCGTGAATATCCCCATCTTTGTAGACTCACAGAATACCAATTTGCATCTTCAGCAAATATGGCGATTCTTTCCCAGATCCGGCATCCGGGAGACACAAAACATAAAAAGATTAAAAAAAAAAAATGGGCAAAGAACATCACTCTTGTTTCAGGCCTGAGTTTTGTGGACCTGTGGTTTGATTTATGAAAGGAACACAGAGGGCAAGTTTTCATGTTTTAGCAGCCCTAAGCCAACCGCCACTGCAGATGTCTGAGTAAGATCTGCTCCGCCCTGGAAATGTTTGTTCAAGAAGCAGGGAGGGGGAGCAGGAGGTGGCCTGCAGGCCCTTCACTGAACAGCAAACACGGCGCAGCCTCGCCGTGGTCACAGGCAAGAGACATACCCGGCTGCCTGCCTGCCTGCCTGCTCAGTGACACATAGGAACTCCTGGAACTTTTCAACACCCCCTCTTCCCAACCCTCGACCCAACATCTGCTCGTGCCCCCTGCACCCCGCCGATGCCCTCGATGAGGCCAGGGGAATAGGGATGAGCCGGAAAACCCTGAAGAACATCAGGGGGCACTACAGCAGTCAGGGCTCACAAGACAGAGCGCTCTCCGCCAGGAGGCTGGGCACAGGGCTGCCGTGCCAGGACAGACCTGCCGCTCTCCCCTCTCCCTCTCCAAACAAGGCAAACGAGAGCCCGGCATCACAGCTTCCCTGTGGGTACATCTCTCAAGAATGCTCTCCGCGCCAGGAGCCACAGGCAGGCTCCAACAGGCTCTGCGTGAGCCACAGCAGCCAACACCCCAGAGCGGAGGACTCCCAGATTCTGCCAGGCTCTGCCCACATTGGCAAGGTGTGGGGGCCCTTCAGGAACACCCAGGATCACCTCCCAGGTCCAGGTCAAGACGGCGCTGGCCTTGGGGGAGCACTCCGGTGAGTCCTCCCCGGCGCCGATTTCACTCCATGTCCAGCAGGGGACTGAGCCTGCCGTCATCACCTCGTCCCCCGAAAGCCAGCCCAGCACCCCTCCCAGCCCTGAGATCCGGCCCGGAACATGTATGGAGAAGCTGCCAAAACTCTTGGAGAAAAACCGAAAGTGACTAAAGGCACAGCCATCTCCAGGGTGAGGGCCGGCCTTGCCAGCGTCAGCTGCCTGCAGCACTTCCCGACCCAGCCAGGGGAGAGCAACCAGGCCCCCGGGGGGCAGCAGGGGTGGCGGGGCGGCATGAGGCCCTCTGAGAGGCAGGAAGCCTCCCCCACGGGCACGGCAGGACCGTGGGGTGGGTACTGATGGAAGCCGGCGAGGGGGAGAGATGTCCCCTCTGCATGCCCTGCGCACCCACAGACACCTGCCCAAGGGTACTCACCATGTCATCAGAGGCCGGCAACCAGGAAGGGCCTCTAATGAGGCCAGCTTCCTCAGCAGCCTCCACGGCGCCTCAGCAGGCAGGGCCAGAGCAGAACGCAGATCCTTCCCCCGGGAGACTGCGGGTTGAGGGCTGGGGATCAGGAGGGCCCCGCCCGAGAGCCCCGGGGAGGCAGGGGCTGGGATGCCCCCGTGGGCAGTGGCCAGAGGTCCCCCAGATGCTGGGTGTGGACCGAAGGCAGGAACTGGCGTGACAGCCTGAACTGGTGCAGGCCACCTTCAGGGCAGGTCGGGTTCGCTCCGCATGAGGCTCTAAGCTCCTCTGCCCCTGCCAGATGGATGGGCGCTTCCTTCTCTCCGTCCGAGACCCCAGCAGAAGCCTCCCTGCGTCCTGACCTCATGAATCTGCTCTGGGATGATATGGAAGCAGCAGGCAAAGGCTGTAGGCTCCTCAGAGGAAAGGCACTGTGGACCCCTGAAGAATTCCTCTGGCGCGTATCATTCTGAGCTGTGCCGGGCCTGCCCTGAGTCTCAGCCACTCTCTGAGCCCCTGCATCCCCTCCAGGGGCTGCAGCCAGCTTCCTGGGGCCACAGGGTCCCCTCAGCAGCCAGGCAGGGCTGGGGGCTGTCTTTCCCCTGTCCCTCAAGGCCTATCTTCCAGGCTTGGCGCCAGGTGAATTCACTGGTAAACTTGGGGAGAAGAAAGAGGATCCCGGATCAAGCCCACATAGCTGAGGGGAGATGTCAGTTCACTTCTCCCCAGTAACTCTGCAGGATCAGGCGGAGAACACACACGTTCATTAGCAAGTCTAATTAAGTTGGCGGACAAGTGGCATTAATCATTTTTGACTGTACCTGGGATTCAAGCCCCTCTTACTCCATAATCAGAAAATTGTATGCTCTGATGGATAGGGGGGGAAAATTAAACCCACATTTAATCCTTTCACTTTCATCTTGTGAAAATACAGGAAGCAGGGAGGAGAAGAGACAGACAGCAGCAGCTTGGGGGCCTCAGATGGCCTCTCTCAAGGCATCCAGGTCCTTTCTCTGTCCTCCCATGCCCTCCTAGGCCTCCACCAGGACTCTCCCCAAGGAAAAACCCCAATCAGAGCCAGAAGCAGAGGAGGGAAGGGAATGGGGGCTTCCACTATCTGTAACAACGAAATGTCCATTTCAGGGCTTACTTTTCCTAACCTCCAAGGCCAAGCATGGGCCTGAATCAATGAAAATACTTTAAGCCACATACTTCAGTGCAACCAAGTGTCCTGGGCAAATGAAACACTTTCCAAGTGCCCCAGGTTCCTGGGCCTGCTACAGAGAGACTCAATGTCTGTGTCCCAAAGAATAATGTCTGTGTCTGCAAAGAACCCAAGAGAGGGGCTGGGTCTGTGGGACTCTGTGGCTGTCACATGGGGGGGTCCACTCTGTGCAGAGAGGTGGATTAAGCCCGACCAGGGATGCTGTGATGAGACAGAGCTAGCAAGGCTCGACAAGGGGCTCTCACCCAGGAGGTCCCTGTTCCCATGCCAGCAGGCTCCATGGCAAGCACGTCACACCCCCACCATAATACAGGTCTCCCACAGGAGCGGGAGGTCAGGATGGTGAGCTCCAGGGCCCCCCTTCACCCTACAGCCCCAACCACGGAACCCTTTACAGCTCTGAACACACCCCTCCGGGGAGGACCTGCTCCACTAGTAATGTGCAAGGGATGTCCAAGTATCCCTTTCTCAGTGTTGGGTTGGACTTAGCTTTTCCTATTTTCCAGACCATTTCCTATTCCAAGATGGCTAATACATCCACCAAAACAAGACGAAATGTTAACTCCATGTTCCTTCTGTAGAAGAAAGGGTCCACAACCTATAGGGACATTCCCTGAGAATAAAGGCAAAGGGCACTCCGTGAGAGTTCCAGGGGTTGTGTGCTATTGACCATTCCCTCTTGGAATGCTGGAAACGGATTCTCACCACGGCCACTGTCCCCCACCCCCAGACACACACAGGACTTCATATAATCTCTCTCTCTCTTCCCCCTCCCAGTCCCCACCAGATTTCCTTCTCTATCTAAGAAACACAAGTTCTTTAATCCTAGAAATGAATATCAACTTTGAACGTCTCCTGTTGGCAAATCCAGCATTAACCAGAGCTCCGTTATAGTCCTGAAGTAGGGATAAGCTTGAGATAGAGGGATTTTCACTGAAAAGGCAGTGGGAAGACAGCTTTCTAAAAGCTTCCCTTATTAAAAGCCCATTTTGCCAACACAGCTCCCACCCAGTGTCAACCTCCTGCTGAGACAGATGTCATTTACACACCCACTGTCCCTCCGCGTGTTTCCAAGAGCTGGGAGATTTAATAGTAAAAACAGATTGCCTTTATCCGGCACGAGACTGTGCTCTGTGCTGGGGACAATTGGTACAGATACAAGGTGCTAGGGTCCCAATGACCTCGAGGCCACCAACACGCTGTGAGGATGCCCACATCAGGAAGGAGTGGCACTGCCCGCCTGGGCTGCACAGGACACCCTCTTCCCACATCAGCTCAGCAACCAAGCAGAGTTGGAAAACTGCTCCCACTGTTCAGAAAGGTGGTCCTAAGAAGTGTGAGGAGCCCAGGCAAATTGTTACAGCTGCTGGATGGGAGGGGATGATAATAACATTCATACTGCCCTAAACATTTACATTGCCTTCTACCAGGCACTGTTCTAAGCCCTTTCCATATATTAATTCATTTAATTCTCACGTGAACACAATTGAGAAGGTAATGCTATCATCTCAATTTTTTAAAACACAGAAGTGGAACACAGAGGTACTCAGGGTCACACAGAGACTAATCGGCAGAATCAAGATTCAAACCTAGGTCTTCTGGTTCCAGGCTGTTCTCTTAGGCACTGCAGAGTACTGCCTTTCAAAAGTCATGTTTCTCACCCTTGCTTTTTAAAAGCAAAGATAAAACAAACCCACTCCACCATGGAATTAGAACTTCAGTTGAGAGAAAGATGATTGGTGAGTTTGACCTGCTGTGTCTCTACCTGCCAGCCATCAGAACATTTCTCAACTGTTAATATTAATAATGACAAACAGAGGCTCCTCTCTGTAGCCCCTTGATTCCACGTCTGCTCCCTCTCTGGTGTTCAGACATCCCTACCTAGCAGAGGGCTACCAAGTCACGCAGAAATCACAGGACCGCCTACTGGGGCTTCCTTCCACAAGAAACTGTCTAATGTGAAACTATGAAAGTGAGAGTCACTCAGTTGTGTCCGACTCTTTGAGACCCCATGGGATTCTCCAGGCCAGAATACGGGAGTGGGTAGCCTTTCCCTTCTCCAGGGGATCTTTCCAACCCAGAGATCGAACCCAGGCCTACCACATTGCAGGCAGATTCTTTACCAGCTGAGCCGCGAGGGAAGCCCTGCGTAAATTGATTTAATTATGGAGTATCACGCATATACACAAATAAACACACAGACACATAAATAACAACCCTGCAGGTTGTAAAACTGTATGCCAAATGTTCCACCACTTATACAGTCCTCCAGTGTCTTTTTCACTCTTACTTTTAAACTTTTCTCGGTTTTTGCCGTGCGGCAGGGCATGCAGTATATTAAGTTTCCCGATGAGGGATCAAACCCTGCAGCGGAAGCACCGAGTCCTAACCACTGGACTAACTGGAAGTCCTCAGTGTCCTAATACAAACTAGAATTCCAACGAAGCAGCTTTCCTGGGATTCCAGCACATTAAAAGCCATTACAGAGAGGATACTGCCTCTCTATGTTACTGCTGGGAGGCAGAAACGCACCCCAGGGCCCTTGAGAGGGCAAAAGCTGCAAACTCATCTGTGGGAAAGTTGCATTTGATTCTACTGAAGGTCAGGGCGATTTGCCAAATGACAGCAGCCTTCCGCCCACATCACACATTTCTGTATCTATCCCCCTTTCCTTATTAATTAGCACCTGAACTGAGTTCTGATGGTGGAGGGAGCAGGACCTGCCCCCACCTCCCACACTCCTCTCCCACTCCATCCTGGCTTTGAGTGTGTGCTCTGCTTCCCTGAAGCCAGCTGCAGGGGGAAGCACACTGCCCAGCCTTGGCTGGGGGCTGCAGAGAGGCCAGGCCAGGCTTTCCTGATGAGGGTGTAATAGCTGCTGCTGCACAGTGTGTCAGCTGGATGGGAGATGGGGGCTGCTGTCATGAGGGAAGAGCCTTGGCGAAAGATGCAACCCCAAGCCATTTCCAGAGATGCTTTCTAGAGGCCGTACCATTGTCTGCACTTTGTGCTTCAGATATTTAAACTATCTGTATAAACACATACGCACATGGGTGTGGGTATCATCTGCCAAATATGACAACAGCAAATATGGGGTGGGGAACAGGAAAAGAAGAAATCTATTTTTCTAGATAAATCTAAGAGGGAAAAAAATCTATCTAGATAAGTCTAATAGGAAAATCTAGTTTTCTAGATAAATCTAATAGGAAAAGAAGAAAAGAAACATCACTGGAGAAATATACATACCTAACTGCAGGAAGAGAAAAGTAACAAACCCCCAAGAAGACTGCAAATGTGCTCAGAAAATCTATACAGTGGATGTCCAGTGTTTTATAGTCAGGCTTTGAGAAGATTCTGGCTCAGAGGAGGAGGCTGGAGGGACCTGAGACCTCTGGGGAGGGTGAGACCGAGCAGGTAGTTGGGTAACTCTCAGGCCTGATGCCTGGTGCAGTAGCCAGTAGGAGGAAGAGGAGGAAGCAGGGCCCAGCCAAACATCAGGCAGAGGGCAAAGGTCCGAGGGGCCAGAGGTGGAAGGCCAGAGAGGGCATGGATCCAGGGTCACTTCACCCTCTTCTCAAGTGCTCTGCTTCCCTGAAGCCAGCTGCAGGGGGAAGCACACTGCCCAGCCTTGGCTGGGGGCTGCAGAGAGGCCAGGCCAGGCTTTCCTGATGAGGGTGTAATAGCTGCTGCTGCACAGTGTGTCAGCTGGATGGGAGATGGGGGCTGCTGTCATGAGGGAAGAGCCTTGGCTGAAAGATGCAACCCCAAGCCATTTCCAGAGATGCTTTCTAGAGGCCGTACCATTGTCTGCACTTTGTGCTTCAGATATTTAAACTATCTGTATAAACACATACGCACATGGGTGTGGGTATCATCTGCCAAATATGACAACAGCAAATATGGGGTGGGGAACAGGAAAAGAAGAAATCTATTTTTCTAGATAAATCTAAGAGGGAAAAAAATCTATCTAGATAAGTCTAATAGGAAAATCTAGTTTTCTAGATAAATCTAATAGGAAAAGAAGAAAAGAAACATCACTGGAGAAATATACATACCTAACTGCAGGAAGAGAAAAGTAACAAACCCCCAAGAAGACTGCAAATGTGCTCAGAAAATCTATACAGTGGATGTCCAGTGTTTTATAGTCAGGCTTTGAGAAGATTCTGGCTCAGAGGAGGAGGCTGGAGGGACCTGAGACCTCTGGGGAGGGTGAGACCGAGCAGGTAGTTGGGTAACTCTCAGGCCTGATGCCTGGTGCAGTAGCCAGTAGGAGGAAGAGGAGGAAGCAGGGCCCAGCCAAACATCAGGCAGAGGGCAAAGGTCCGAGGGGCCAGAGGTGGAAGGCCAGAGAGGGCATGGATCCAGGGTCACTTCACCCTCTTCTCAAGCCTCATGGCCTCTGTCCATCCAAAGCCCAACCAGGTCTCTTCCCTGTCCCCACAGGTCACCCTGGAGGAAGGGTGTACCACAGGCAGGCAGGCAAAGTTATTTGCCATTACCCTAATACGCAGGGGCCAAACGGTCATCTCAAGCATAGCCTCACAACCCACTCTCAAGAAGCTACAAAAAGGCAAGAGAGGGCATCGGAGACAAGGGAATGATCTGGTAGCTTCAGGCATCAACCCCAGTCTGTGTGTGTGTGTCTGTGTGTGTCTGTGTCTGTGTGTGTCTGTGTCTGTGTGTGTACTGGCTGTTTCTGGAGAGGGGCGAGGCGTGCACCTGTCAGAGGAAGAGGTGTTTGTTAAATATCGCGTAAGCATACCTAAGGGCACTAAGGAGCAGAGTGTGTCCAGGGGCTACCTCCCTCGGTGAAAATCCTGGTCTCCCCTGGAGCCGGAGCGGGCAGCGCCCCCTCCCGGCTGGCTCCAACCGGCTTGCTCGCAGCCGCTCGCGGGCGGACTGCGGTCTTCCCGCGCCCCCCAGCCCCACCCCGCCCCGACCCTCACTTACTAGCGCAGCGCAGCGCCCGCCGCCACACCTCTCGCCCGCACAGGTCGCACCAGCCGCGCCGCCCCGCAGCGCCAGTTCCACGAAGCAGTGGCCCTCGCCTCGCTCTGCCGGGACGCGGGGATCCTGCGGCTGCTCGAAGATGCTGCGCACGTCGCGGGGCCGGGGCGCGCCAGGCCGCCGCCGCAGTCTCTGCTGCAGACCAGGCCGGAGAGGGCGAGCGGGTCGGGAGGCCCGGGGCTGGGGCTCCGGGTCCCCCCGGGCGGCCCTCCGGGCACCGCGTCTCTCATGCGCCCCTGGCGCAGTGGAGAGGGGCGCGGGGGCGCAGCGGCGCGAGGAGTGGCCCGGGGCCGGCGGCGGCGGCGGCAGCTCGGGGCCGCTCAGGCTCTGCAGATAGCGCGGCGGTTCTGGCTCCAAGAGCAGCCGGTACGGGCGCTGCCCGATGGCCGGGGACGCCATGGCCATGCCGGGCAGCTCACCGCGCTGGCGCTCCTCCGGAGTCCGCCTGGAGAGCGGGGCGGCCCCAGACCGGCGCGCCTTTAAAGGGACCGCAGCCTGCGGGGCGGGGCGGGGGCGGGGAGACCTCGGAGAGGCAGGAAGGACGACCCAAGGAAACCACCGACCGCCCGAGGGGCAGGGGCTGCAGTGGGGGACGCCTGGGCGAGTGTGGACTTCGGGGTGTCTTCAGGTAGCTGGGGCAGCTGAAGAGTTGCACGTGGAAAGCTTCTTTACAGGACAACTCGGAAGAGGCATTCTGTGGGAGCCTGCTGCCTTCAGCCCTACCTCCTCTCCTCTCCCATCCTTCACCCCAACCCCAGATTTTCACCCGCCAACCCCAGGTTCCCACGCCCCCAGTCCACACTCCAAACCGCCCCGAGGAGAGAGAGGGCCGGAGGGAAGAGCTTAGAAACGGAGAATGGGAGTCCAGCGAGACGTCCACCGGCTCAGAGTCGGCCCGCTGGCCTCCCGGTTTACAAGCCGACCGGAGGGACGCGTCCCCCGGCTCTTCCCCTCTGGCGCTCGCCGCAGTCCGCCACCCCCGCGCGCCCCGAGCCGGGCGCACGCAGGGGATGCCCAGCTCCGCTCGCAGGCCCACGGCGGCTCCGAGTCCCGTGACGGCGGGGGACGCATCCGATGCTGATGGCAGCGGGCTGTCCGCGCGCCGCGTTCACCCTGGTTGGATTTCCCCTTTCGCAGCAGCCCTGGCCGGTAGGAGAGTCCTTTCCCGGAAGACTGGAGTTCTGGTGATCCTAGGTCCGTGCCAACACTCCAGGCCCCCTTGGGTTGGGAGAGCTTTCCTTTCTAAGTCAAATCTGCCTCTCCCCATAGATGTTCTAGTAATTACCGTGAAAGTACCACCACCACCCCAGCCCGCAAAAGCCCTGCTTTGCACCTGGTGTGGACAGCCTGCCTGTGGGACTCAGAGATTCCTTTCTATCAGTCCGAGGACAGGCTTCACAACCTCCCCCTCCTCTCAATTTTAATGCTCTGCTGTCGTCGCCTTGAAAGCCTTAACAGTTTTTGAACAAAAGGTTAACACTGTCTTTTAGCCCTGACTCGCACCATGTAGGTAAGCGGCCCTGCCCATCTCTCCTGGGTGGGGAACGGGCCTGCTGGGGCTCCGAACCTGTGTCCTGCCACAGACCTGCTGTGTGACCCCGGGTCCTCTCTAGCCTCTGTAGTTTTCCTTAGCTGGAAACTGGACTGGGAGTGAGCAGACACTTGACGCTTTCCTCATCCTCTCTGGTTCCATCACTCTGACTCAGTGGTCACTGCCTGTCCTCTCGAAAGGTGCGGTTCAATTTGGTTGATTTAGTAGAGGTCACCAGCAAATCAACTTGAGAAACACATGGTCTGAATTCTTCTAGACCTGAGTTGCTCCCTCCCCTTCCCAGGCCAGAGATGGGTCTCCCCCTAGTGTCTTCTAGGGGAATCTTCACTTTTGCTTTTGGATTTCCCCTTGGAGGTTCGTTTTTAGGTGATTCCTAAAATTTCAACAGTGGAGAGGCCAGGAAATGCCCAGCTTGCTTTGGCCCACGGCTTCTCCCTTGTGGTGGTGGCAACCGTGGATCCTTTGATCCCTCGGTCTCAACCAAAGATTCTCACCTCATGAGGCCGTTTCTGAGTGTATGGCAAGAATGTGGCCAAGAGCACAGAGCTATGAAGCAGAAGGTGTGAGATGGGGGCCTGTGAGCCAGAGCCACCCCACTCTGCTCCTCTCCTGCACCTCTCCTCTCCCCTGTTTGAACCTTGCTTTCTTTACATCAGTGGTTTTCAAATGCTGCCACACATCACCGTCGCCTAGAGGGCTTGTTGAGTTACAGATTACCAAGCTCCACCCCCTGAGTTTCTGAGTCAGTCTCTCTGGGCCTGGAGTTTGGGATTTTGTATATTTTTTCTTTTCCATTATGATTTATTACAGGACATTGACTGTAGTTCCCTTGTTGCTTGCCCACCCTTTATGTAACAGTTTGAGAGTTTGCATTTTAAACAAGTTTCCAGGCACTGTTGACACTGCTGGTGTATTACTTTAGATCGAAGGTGGCAAGAAGAAAATAGGATTCTCTGTTCTTTGCCCCGCAGAGCAGGTGAAGTTCAGTGGGACATGACTGAGAAAAACACAGTGGGGAATAATTCTGCAATGTTTTCTGGCAGATGTTGACCCAGAAAAGACCTGTTTGCCTTTGTGGTCTTTGTTCCCCGTCTCTCCCACTTCTGCAAGCAGTTCTCGAGAGGCCGTTGCAGAAGAGTATATTGCATATACGTTTGCTTGAATCCACCCTGTATTATCCACCTCTGGCCACGGGCCTGAGACTTGTTTGAAGATCACTTCCTCCAACCTTGGGAGAGCAGAGGGCTGGGAGAGGCCCAGGGTGTGGGCCAAGCTCAAGCTCTGGTGATAGTCTGATGTGGCAAGGAGAGGGGATGTGGCAGAGAGTGTGTCACTGAGGAGCCAGTTTTGAAATGCATTTGTGAAATTACCAACAATGACCATTTCTGTCCTTCATCCCCCTCCCCTCAGCATGAGTTTGGGCAGCCCAGCTCAGATTCCTGGGATGGAGAGGCTACGAGATGAGTGTCTCCTCTGGCCCTGGGAAGCTGAGGGCTATCTGGAATAATCAGGCATAAACCCCTTTGCCCAGGTTCTTGAGCTGGGCAGAACAGCGCTCTGGTTTAGTTGTCCTGCCCCAGCTCTGATCTGGAGGAGTGCAGGGAGAAAGCGCTCCAGCAGGGCCAGAACCCTGCATGTGGCTTTAGCGATGGAAGGGAGAAAAAGTGGAGATAACATAATTCCATGTGACCAACTCGAAAAGTGTATCAAGTTTATCTCCAAGTTCATCTCCCTGAGCTAGAGACTGAGGTCAAGCGAGGCTGCTGCCTCTCCCGAACCCCAGCAGGAGGCTCTCTGCCGGGAACTTGCCTCTTCTGATGTCATCTTTCCCAGCCCAGTCTCCTTCTTCCCCAGAAGAGCATCCTCTCCCATCGCACACACACACATACACGCACACACACAGCCCATTTTCCTTCATCAGGGAAGTACTAAATAAACTCCAGGCTCATGGTAGGGTCAGGACCTGGGGTACTGTCTGATGCTGAACTTCGGAACTGCTCGGGTTGGTCTTTGCTCATGCTGGCCACAAGGGCGAGACCACAGCATCTGCTGAGACACCTCCACCACAGCATCTCCACTGGGAGTTTTCTCCCCTCGTTAGCAGATCCTCTTGGCTCGGAGCCACTGACTTTTTTCTGCTTGTGACTCACTCCCAGAAGAGTGGGTGTGCTGTTTTTCCTTTTGACCAAAGGGAAGGATGCTGACAGTGAGTTTGAGTGTGTGAGATCACTTCAGAGGTGGTCTCTTGGTTCCCCCAGTGGGTGAGTTGTTTCAAGGCTATCTTCTAACACCCCCACCCACCAGGGAGCTTCCAAGTAGGAAGGAAAAGAGGAGGAGAGAATGTGGCCTGACTTTCTGAAGGGGAAGTTTCTGGGTTTGTCTGGCTTGGAGGCATTTGAAGTCGCCTGAAACCCCCAGAGGGACTTAGGGCCCTCCCAGTGATTGTGCCAGTACAACGGTCTGCTTGGGGTTCAGGCCCGTGGCAGTAAGCAGCCCCCCACATCCCACTGCCTTGCACCCAGAGAGTGCTTTCTCACTCACACCACATGCCCCTTGCCTGTTGGTGGGGAGACTTTGTTCCTCAGAGTCAGGGATCCAGGATGATGGAGGCGCCACGTAGCACGTTGTCCAGCAGCAAACCAGAGGGACGCAGAGATCCCCGAGGCTCCGACAGCAGCTCGCAAAAGCGCCAGCTACTTCTGCTCGCTCCTCGTGGGCTAGAGTTAGTTCTAAAGCCCACCCTCCACAAGGAGGGCAGGAAGTGCCTTCCTTCCCTGCGCTCAGGATGGCAAGAGCTGGAAGTACTTGGTCAACAGCACAAATGACCCCTCCCTGTCGTCCTTAAGAGCACAGAGCAATTACTCATTTAACAAGGGATCACCTAATATCCACTGCATCTCAGGTGCTGTTTTAGGCATCAAAGGTGCAACAGTGAAATGGCCATGTTCCTGAAGCTAATAGAAGTTTAGGCGGAGAGTCCGCTACTAGACATGTCAACCAGAGTGTAACAGAGCCTCAGGTCATGGTGAACAAAGCACACTGAGGGGCAGAGAGCAGCAGTGGCTATCAGATTGGACTGGAGGCAAGAAGCGCCTCTCTGAGGGGCAGAGCAGCCCCGGGTGGAGCCAGCCCGTTGTCTATCTGAGCAAGGAAGGTCCAGGCTGAAGGAGCGGCAGGCATAACGGCCCCCCAACCTTCCCAGACTTTATGAGCATGAGTTTCTTCCAAATGTGGATTCCAGACCCTCCCTGCAGAGATCAGTTCCCTAAGTCTGGACATTGGCTTGTATCTTATGTGAGTTTGATGAACGTGACTCAGAGACCACACTCTGAAAATGGGACCAAGGCAGTGGGCAGTTGGGACTGTGTGAGCTGCTCAGTAGATGGCTGAGGAAAAGCGCTCTTACCTTAAGAAAACTGTGGAGAATGCCTCTTCCTCACGGCTTCCTTCCCCTCCCTTCAGCTTCTGCACGCAGAGCTCTGCCTCCTCAGAGAGTGGGAGCACCTTTCATTGCTAGACTGTGAGCAGGCACCGTGACAACACATTGTTGGGGATTTAAAGTGTTTGTGATGGTCCTTTGTAAAGTGCAGTGTGTAATACATATTTACTCTAGAAACATGCATTGAATACCCGATATATGGCAAGCACCTTTGGCTTGAATGACCTTGTCTTCACAGCAACTCTGTGAAGTGGCTGGCATGCCCACTTTACAGATGAGAGAACTGAGGGTCGGAGAAGGCATGTGACTGGTCCCCAAAAGTGTCACAGGTTGGATTGAGATCTCTGATTTTGCCTTGGCACTGCCCAGCTGGTGTGGTACAAATGGCAGCGTTTAAAGCCTCTGATCTCACTTTGTAGGTGCTGCTTGAAGAAAATCTTCCCCCATTTTTCTCTCTGTTGCAATCTTGTTCAACTTTCAAAGTCTAGTCCAGATAGCAGGCCCTCCTTAGGGTCTTCCCAGAGTCCCTCAGCCCGAATTCATTGTTTCTCCTGCATCCACGTCATCCTAACATGAGTCACAATTACGTTTGCACATTCTTGCCTCCCTCACTTGTCAGTCTTTCTGCCATTGTGCAGGGCAAATAGGAGGTGCTCGTTAAACGTTTAGCAAAATGAACTCAGCTGTAGGCTCCCAACCTGTACCTAATACAGAATTTACTTCTTAGTATCCCTTCAAGCCATGGCCCCTGCACCCAGGGAGGGAGAGATGAAGGAACTGTGTGGTCTAGGGAGACTAGAAGGCCCCCCAGGACCTGTGGGAACCAGGAGAAAGTTGCTGGTCACCGGGGTGGACTCTCTGCCTTCATGTGCTAGTAACTGGCCAGGGGTGGGGCTGGGGGCACCATCGCCCTTCTCAAGGGCTTGGGCTTTGTGTGTAACACCAGTGCTCTTGGAGGATCCTCTAGGTCCTTCACACTGCCTGGTGGCCAGAGGGGCAAACTGGGCTGGCAGTGTGAGCAGGAACACGAGGGCTCCTGGGGTGGCGTCACTGTGTAAGAGGCGAGGTGGTGGGGCTGGCTTTCCAGCAGTATGGGGCGCCTCCTCCATCTGTGCCTCAGTTACGAATTCTCCGGTCCCCAGCCACTCTGCCAGGCTCACGATAACACTGGTTTCCGTGTGGAAGTTTCTTTTCTCGTGTTGGAAAAACTCAAGATATTCCAGGCCCGTTTGTCAGCAGCTGTTGCCCTCAGCCAGAGCGGGGCGCCGAGACACAGCCACGGACGTTCCAGGACCAAGCCATCGCTGTGGCCAGCACCGGTGGCCAGGGCAGGGGCAGGCGGAGGGGCAGACGGGCCTGAGCTGCTTCCCGCTGGAGGCATGTGCCTGTGTGCATGCGCGCGCACACGCCTGTCCCTCCTCTGGGCCTCCACCGCTCCTCTCCTCTCTGCCCCCTCTCCCCTCTGTCTCTCCCTCTCCACCCCTCTACCTCTCCTTCCTCCCCATCCTTCCCTCCCCACCCTTCCCTCCTTCCCTTACTCCCACTCTTCTCTCTCGGCCTCACAAAGGCTCCAGGGAAAGGACGGGACTGCGTCAAGTGCCCACAGTGATTCTGAGCTTCCAAGAATACACTGAAGCCACTTCAGGTCACGCTGGCTCATTCCTGACCACCTCCCATTGGGGTTGCTGGATTACAGAGGTTTTTTTGAATGTGCGTGTGTGAGATGAAGCAAAAAGCAGCCAGGAATCCCATGCTTTGCAAAATCACTGAAGCAGTGATTTTGGGAGTGAGCCCGGAATGACCGGCTGTGGGAATCCTCTGGGGCTGTCCCTGCCACAGGGAGGCGGCCTCAGAGAGCGAGTGCTGGCCCAGGAGGAGGGAGGCCACACCACTGTCCCTGAGGCCGGCCTCCCAGCCTCAGCCGGCAGGTTGTGGGCTGGCGCCTGGTCCGGTGTCCACCGCTGCCCACGGGCCCATACTGGGCCTCCATACAGCCTCTACTGGAGGCTGCAAACTGCCTCGGTGTCCTTGAACTTTAGAGCTTGTGGGAGAATCACAGGGGAAACGTCCACAAGGCAGGCTCCAGGGTCACACCCTTACAGGTGGGAATCAGTAGGTGGGGAGGGTCCTAGAATCGGTTTTGAAACAGAGTGCCTGTCTATACAGAGGAAACTACACAGATTCTGAGTCACAAAAGCTATCGCCCTGAGGCCCCAGGGCTCAGGAGGAGGCCCCAGGGCCCCGGCCCATCTCTGCTGCTTCCTTCCAGGTGCCCCTTGAACCCAGCGGCCTGTTTTAACGGCATGTTCACCATTGATCCGAATGCTACGAGGCCTCTTCCCCAAGGTTTGCGACGGACCTGAGCCACCGACGGACCGATAGGAGACAAGGGCTCCAGTTTTCCCACTCAGCCTGTGTGGTGGCCTCAGCGACGGGAAGCGGGGCTGGGAGGGTGTGCAGAGACCCCAGGGAGTGTTTCAGACCCCTTGTGGAAACACAGAATCTGTCCCTACCCACAGCTTTGAAAGATACTGTCTCCATCTTACAAACGAGGACTGTAGGCATGGAGTTTCAGTCCACACTCCACACAGGCACAGGTGTCTAAAACACCAGTTGGGCTTGACCTAGAAAAACCTGTTTCCGCGGCTGCCAGAGGTGAAGCCCGCGTTCCTTCGTTCCTTCGAGTGGCCGAGAGGCAGCTTCTGGGTCTGTCTCCGCCGGGTGCTCAACGCCCACTTCCTGCTTCAGCATGCTCTGCCGCAACACACACCTGCCGTTCCTCCCCCGCCAAGGCGGGTGTTGGTCTGCCTGCCAGGGATGCCTCCCATGCCTTCTCTGCCGGGCAACCCTGATCTCCTGCCAAGACCCCACTCTGGTGTTAGCATGAGGCCTGTCATCACTCATCTTCTGTCATCTGGTCACCTCAACAATCCATCACTGGTTACCTGTGTAGGGACACAGGTTCAGTGCAGTATTTGTAACTCTTTCCAATTCTTATTACTGCATATTGCAATTATTTAATGTGAGACTAGTTGAATGATGTCTGTCATAACAAAAAATTGTTAGAGAAATGTCTTTTGCCACCTTCAGTTTACTACTATTCAATATCAAACAGCACTTAAATCTTCCACAGAAGGGTGTAAGTAATAGTTTATGTCAGCCAGAATAATTCAAACTGCTAAGAGGAACAGAAATTAGGATGATTTGGCAAAGCATGAAAAGCAAATGGGAACCAGAAATTCTCAAGAAGCAGAGTTTAGAAAAGGTTATAAAGAGATAGGGAAGTGGGAATATGATACTAGTATTGTGGTTTTGAAAATGTTTTCAAAGATAACCTAATTTTAGCTCACTGAACAACAGCATTTTGATTCAATTAGATAGCTTGGTAAATAGGGAAAACCTGTAGCTGAAAGTCCTCCAGGTAATTATGAAAATTAAGTGTGTTTGAGACATTCATGTGTCCAAAAACAAAGCCAAATTTTAATTTCTCATGTCAAGTTAATATCAAGTAGACTAGAAGTAAAAATATATATATATTTAACTGTTAAGACACTAACATATGTGGTTGAGAAAGATTTTTCAATTAGGATGTGTGACTTAGCTTCCCGATGTTAAGAGTAAAAGAAGGGAAAAACTAGATTCCTGTATTTAGTTCTGAGATTATTCTTTAATTCTACAGATACATCTTGGTTATCAATAAAGTTCCCAATAGTGTAAAACATGAATCAAGCTCTCTCTTCTCAAAGGGTTCACAACCTAATGGTAAGAGTAACACACAGGCAGTCAAGGAGGCATAGATGTAGAGAATGAACTTGTGAACATGGGGTGGGGGCAGAAAGAGAGCCGGGGACAAATTGAGAAAGAAGCGTTGACATATATACACTACAGTGTGTAACAGCAGATAGCCAGTGGGACGCTGCTGTATAGCACAGAGAGCAAACAGTGTCAGGCTCTGTGATGACCAAGATGGGTGGAAAGGGATGGTGAAAGGGAAGCTCAAGAGGGAGTGGATAAATATGGCTGATTCACAGTGTTGTACAGCAGAAACTAATACAACATTTATTAAGAAAGCAATATCCTCCAATTAAAAAAATTATAGTGTAACTAACAGGAAGTGAAACAGAGAGGCAAAGGGTTTACCTCTGTGTGGGGCTGTTGGTGGTGGTGACTTAGTCGCTAAGCAGTGTCCAACTCTTGTGACCCCGTGGACTGTAGCCTGCCAAGCTCCTTTGTCCATGGGATTCTCCAGGTAAGAATACTGGAGTGGGTTGCCATTTCCTTCTCCATGGGATCTTCCCAACCCAGGAATCGAATCTAGATCTCCTGCATTGAAGGCAGATTCTTTACCATGTGGGGCTGTTAGAGGTTTCACAAAAATCATTTGCTAATTTTTATGAGAAGATTTAAGATGTGTATAAGAGACAGCTCCTGTGGTGCTGAAGGGCCTCAAGGGCGGGCACGGCACCCGAGTCGCCACATAGCTCTGGCTCCCCTCCCAGGGCCTGGCACCCAGCAGGTGCCCAGTTGGTGTCTCAGCAGCTGAATGGGCGCTGCATTTGAAGTGTCATGTTAGGAGTCACCAGAGAGAAGAGGTCATCAGACATCTGGTGCAGGGGAGTCTTAACGGCTTTGGAGGAACTGGACAAGGTCACGGGCCTGGGTCCAGCTCCGTGCTCCCTGCGGCGAGGGCAGCAGACACCCTGCTGGGCTGGGGGCTGGGGGCTGGGGGCTGGGGGCACCCGTGTCCGAGGCTCTGCAGCACAGAATCGCACTGAAGCTCTTGTGGGTTCCCTGCTGGCCTTTGCTCATGAGCTCACAGAGCCTGGATAGTATCATTCCCCCAGATCCGCACTTGGCTTTCGGGGATCCCATGGCTCCACCCAGCAAACGGGGTCTTGGAAGCAGCCGCAGCTGCCAGGGAAAATCTGCCGTGGGGCATACCCGGCAGGGCCACTGAGGAGCCAGGAGTGTTGGCCTGCACTTCCCGTGGGCGGGGCGGACCGGAGGGGGACCGGTGCCCAGGGCCATCGGAGCAACGGCTGGCTCCTGGGAACCCAGGACCTGAGCCCGCCCGGCCTGACTCGAGGGCTCGAGGAGGCCCAGATGGCACCCAGGAAGCCTGAGGCAAACACACCCAGCAGCCCTCCCCGGGTCTTTACAGGGCGCTGGTCTTCCCATGCAGGACCAGCCCAGACAATGTCGGACTCCAGGACCCAGCCTTCCTCAGCGCCGCCCTGGGGGGCCATCAGGCGGAACAGCCGCCGAGGACGCAGAAGCTCCCCAAAGACAGGCAGGAAGGATTCCGGGGTTTTCATGCTTCAAAGATCCAAGTAGGGCTCCTCACTCTTTCCCACCCCTGCTGGAGCCACTTTATTGCACACCCTTCCCCACCCCTAGGCCAGTGGGGTAGTCGGCTCTGGTGAAGGGAAAGGAGGTACTCTTCAAGGGAAAGACTAGACATGCACAAGTCTGAATGCCACAGACTGGCACCATCCAGCTTCCGGGCAAAAAGAGGGGATGTGCAAAACGGTCCATAGGACTGCTCTCAACCAATATTTAGGGCCAGCTGAACAGTGGTAGGGGGTGCATGGAAAGGAATAGGCACTTGGATGGAGGTTTGGAAGTTAAAAAAAACAAATAGACCCTCCCTGCCAGTTCGAGGCCCTTACACAGCTCCTCAGGTGACAGAGAGCCGGGAAAGAGAGACCCCAGCAGGAGGCCAGCCTCGCTGGGCGCCTCCCTGAAACCAGGCTCCCAGCCAGGGAAAGGCAGTGAGCTGTCCTGCCTCCATCTCCTAGTCCTTCTCACAGACCCCTGGGCACACGCAGCCTAGAGCCCTCCCTGATCCCGAAGCACACCCAGCCTAGAGCCCTCCCTGATCCCGAAGCACACCCAGCCTAGAGCCCTCCTTGCCTCCCGAAGCAGCCCAGTGACAGCCACCCAGCAGAGGGTCCTGTTTATTTCATTTCTGAAAGCTGCAGGCCTTGACTTCCTCGGGCTCCGGCCTCACGGGCCTGTGCTAACTGGCATAGCTACTGTTGACGCCGCTGGCTGCGAACCCCCAAATCTGGTGGTGCCCCAGACCCGTTCCTCAGCTTTAGGCTCGGTCAAACTGGAGGGAACGGGAAATCGGGCAGTCACGCCTGATGGGTGACCCTCAGCAGCCATGGGAGACAGGAGAGGTCTGTTTGTTCAACGTGAAACACTGGAAGAGGAAAGAAGACGGGGATGGAGTCGTCTGCCCCGCCCCTGGGGAGCCCCCAGGAGGCCCCCTCTTCTGTTCCCTGAGGAGTGAAGCCCTGCACACCAGGGTGGGGTGGAGGGAGGGCGTCTGAGAGCCTTGGCCCCCACGGGCCGGCAGGTTCGCTGCACAGCGAGAAAGACAGAGGGGCTGGCCCCCGGCTCGTGCAGGGGCGCAGGCCAGCCCGGGATCTGGCCAGTGCTCCCGGGTCTGCGCTGCCCCCGAGAAAGGCAGCGGAAGGTAATGCTGGCGACTCCCGGCTGTCAGCCAGGAGGGAGGTAGGCTGGTGAGGTGGACTCGGCACTGTCCTGTTGGGTCCCTGGTGCGGGCAGTGCTTGAACAACCGTAATGCTTCAGGATGCCGCGGGCACATCCCCCAGCTCAGATGTCAGGAGCCAGTGGGACCCTGCTTAGCCTGTAAAGAAAGGCCGCGGTTAGTGTCTCCTGCCCAGGTGGAGAAGCTGGAACCCCACTTGGGGCCCCGCACCATCAGCTTTCGGGGCAGCGGGCCGGTCAGCCCTCCGCTCTCCTCCCGGAGTGCCTGTGTCTTCTAATAAGAACTCTATTCTCATCCCTGGCTACACCTAAGAATCATCGGGAAAACTTGTGAAAATCTCCAACTCCAAGCAGCAGTCAGAGCCTCTGAGGCCAAGACCCAGGCATCTGTTCTTTTTAAAAGCTCCCCTGGGGACTCGAATGCGCCCACGGGTTAAGAGGAGGGGAAACGGAATTCAGACGGTTTCTTTAGGCTCTTTGGTTACAGCTCTGAATCAGGAAGTAAAAATCCACTAAAATACAGATGTGAGCTCTCTGTAAATAGACTACATATCGCAGCAAGAAAAATTTATGTCGGCACTAAAATTAGAACTTCCTTCCCCTAAGGGCTGTTTTGGAAAATCTTTCTAAGAAGCTGTCAAGTCTTCTCCCTTGGGTACTTAGGAGGATGGGTTCTCCTCTTGCCGGAGTGCGACATGGGATGCCTCCTCAATCCAAGGACCCTCTGAAACTCTAGGAGCAGCTGTGAGCTCTGCTCCCAGCTTCCCTACCTTCTGGTGACCTCAGGGAACACCTACCGTTTAGTGAATCCCAGCTCTGTGTACCCTTCCCTCCCAGCAGAGTGCGTCTCTCATCCTGTTTAATCCCTTCATTAGCACCAGGAGGTGGAATCTCTGTGCACGTGGTCGAGTTCAGAGCCAAACAAACTTCCCAGGGTCACACCGTGGGTGAGGCACAGGCAGGGTCACATTCGGTAGGAATCTCTGCAGACTCTTTGGTTCCCAGATGGGGATGTGATAGACGGAAGGGTGATGGGGAAGACGTGGGGGGTGCGTGCACGCACATGTGAGTGTGTATGTGTGTAAACGGGATCACCCCTGCTTCTGAGATTGTGTCCTTCTCTTCGGTGTGCAAACGCACCTTCGAAAGTGAGACTTCTAGATGGTACTTTCTTTCCCTTCCAATGGTGCTTACTTGGTCATATGAGAAGCCGGTCACTCTGTTATTTTCCAGCTTTCTTTTGTGATTTTTACACAAAATCCAAAGGCTGAGCCCCGCGGCATCTGCCAGTATTCCCCTGATTTCCACCCTCCGCCAGCCCAGGAGGGGACTCCCGTCTGAGGATGACACAGAGCCTCTAACGTGGGGCTGGCCGGCCAGGCCAGTTCCGCCAGCTCTGCCCTGCGTTCCCTGGGTCTTTGCCACTCTGAGGATGATCATACAGTTAAAGGAGCTGGTCTGGGCGTCCGGCAGAGGCCACGTTCACGGAGAGCTGGACGCGGCCACAAATCCACATACCTCCCAGCCTTCATCCCTCACTGCCCTGAGGCCCACCCACATCCTCCAGACCACAGTGAAAGCCTCCACCTGATCAGCACACTGACTGACCTGGGGGCAAGGTCAAAGCCCTGGACCGTGGACCCCTGTCATCACACCTGCCTGGGCAGGCACGGGCCTGTGCCCCTGGGGCAAGGACTGCTTGAGGACCCGGCCTCCCTACCCCCTGCACGGCGGGGACTCCTCACCCTTCGATGATGCGGTTGTTGTCCTGGAGGTCAGACGCCAGCACCTTCATCTCCCCATAGAGCTCTTGCATGCTGTTCAAGGCCAAGCAAGAGAGGCAGTGGTGGCTAAGGACCAAGGCAAGCCTCCGCCTAGAACTTTCCTGGGAGCCCCCCTTCCCCCACAGCCCCACTGAGCCTCATTCCCGCCTACCGGGCCCGGCAAGGGGCAAAGCCCCTAACACACACACGCGCTCACTCACACGCACACACCCCCTCTCTGGCACTTACTGGAGAACTAGGTCCTTCAGCACAGAGCTGGGATAAGGAGCTGTTGGGGGTGGGGAGGCCTGAGCTCCCTGTGTTCTCTCCTGCAGGAGCTGGTGAGATAGTCGGTCAAGGATCTGAAAAAGCCACACTTCAGTCAGAAAGGATAAGTCAGCTCAGGTGCTTCTGGGTACAGTGGAGGTGTGGGGAGGCATCAGAAATGCATAACAAAATTATCCCCAGCCCACATCCCTGGAGTGTCAGGAATTTCCCACAAGCTCCCCCTTCTTATCCTGGGAGCACGGGGTGCAGACTGTCAGGCTCCCCTTTGTGTCTGACCTGTACCTGTCAGGACACAGTTGAGTCAGAAGATGCAGAGAAGGGGTGGGGGCAGCCCAGCACCTTCTCTGAATGTGTCCAGTGCTAGGAAGAGGAGAAGCTGTATGGGCCTTACTCCTTGAAGAACAGCCCCTCTCTGTCCCTGCTGGCAAAGCAAATGGCCTCTCAGAGTTGCCTGAGTTGGTGTTTTTGAGCAGAACAGATCAGACCAAGGAGTGTTCAGGTCACCTCCCTCGGGGAGCCTGCCAGGTTGCACGGGGCCCAGAAGATGCCCCAGGGTTTGGGAGCCTCTGCCCTGTTAGCGAGCACTCTTGTTCTGAGAATGCTGGGCACTGCATTCTATCCTGGCGGGTCAGAGACCCTCCATGCACACCAGAGTGCTCGAACATGGTCAAGGACGGCTCTGCCCTGAGGCAGGGGAATGGCCCTGATGCCTCCCAGGCATCCAACTGGCGCGGCCCTGCTTGGCACGGCGAGGGCCCCAGTGTGGCCCACCTTGCTGAGGCTCTCCTGGGCTCCCTGGGCTTCCGTGTTGCAGGCGGCCACGGAGCAGCCCACCAGGCGCAGGTGGCTCCTGGTCTCGTGCAGCAGCCTGGAGAGAGCAGAGAGGCGTCAGGGCCGGCCCGCGCCGGCCAGCACAGACACGGAGAGGCTTCCCGCGCAGAGGCTGGGGCTCTGGCCGCCCGCCCTGCCCCTGGCCTTCCAGGAGCCCTCAGCCCACACCTGCCCCAGGCAAGGGTGCTGACGAGGGTCCTGGCAAGACCAGCACCATGGGGGCCGCACGCACCTCCAGGGCCGGGGCGCACAAGCCAGCGAGCTTAGCAAGCGAGGGCCTGGGTCAGGCTCTGGAGACACAAGACGCCTGCTCTGGGGAGCTCAGACTGGGGCCTGCTGATGCCCCCATTTCCAGAGCAATGTATATTATCATATGTGAGACAGACCGCCAGTCCAGGTGGATGCATGAGACAGGGCGCTCAGGGCCGGTGCACTGGGATGACCCAGAGGGATGGGATGGTCTGCCAGGTTGCACGGGGCCCAGAAGATGCCCCAGGGTTTGGGAGCCTCTGCCCTGTTAGCGAGCACTCTTGTTCTGAGAATGCTGGGCACTGCATTCTATCCTGGCGGGTCAGAGACCCTCCATGCCACACCAGAGTGCTCGAACATGGTCAAGGACGGCTCTGCCCTGAGGCAGGGGAATGGCCCTGATGCCTCCCAGGCATCCAACTGGCGCGGCCCTGCTTGGCACGGCGAGGGCCCCAGTGTGGCCCACCTTGCTGAGGCTCTCCTGGGCTCCCTGGGCTTCCGTGTTGCAGGCGGCCACGGAGCAGCCCACCAGGCGCAGGTGGCTCCTGGTCTCGTGCAGCAGCCTGGAGAGAGCAGAGAGGCGTCAGGGCCGGCCCGCGCCGGCCAGCACAGACACGGAGAGGCTTCCCGCGCAGAGGCTGGGGCTCTGGCCGCCCGCCCTGCCCCTGGCCTTCCAGGAGCCCTCAGCCCACACCTGCCCCAGGCAAGGGTGCTGACGAGGGTCCTGGCAAGACCAGCACCATGGGGGCCGCACGCACCTCCAGGGCCGGGGCGCACAAGCCAGCGAGCTTAGCAAGCGAGGGCCTGGGTCAGGCTCTGGAGACACAAGACGCCTGCTCTGGGGAGCTCAGACTGGGGCCTGCTGATGCCCCCATTTCCAGAGCAATGTATATTATCATATGTGAGACAGACCGCCAGTCCAGGTGGATGCATGAGACAGGGCGCTCAGGGCCGGTGCACTGGGATGACCCAGAGGGATGGGATGGGGGGGTGGGAAGCGGGGTTCAGGATGGGGGACACGTGTACACCTGTGGCTGAGTCATGTCAATGTATGACCAAACCACCACAATATTGTAAAGTAATTAGCCTCCAATTAAAATAAGTTAATTAATTTTAAAAAGACTCTTAAGAATTCTCTTCTCTCGCTAAGCAGAGGGAGTGAGCAAGGACGCCACCCCACAACGTTAAAAGGACGCCAGCTCCCGGAGCTTCAGCCACTGCTCGACCCTCAGCCCTGGGACGCGTCAGAATCACTGAGCAGCATTCAAGTGCCGCCGGCCAAGCCCAACTCCAGACCGTGAGGTCAGAATGGGGGGTGGCCTCCGGCAGAGGACCCAGAAGCTGTCTTCTAAGGTGAGTCTCCTCTCCATCCTCAGAACGTGCCACTCCTGGGAAGCGGCCCTCTCGGCTCAGGGAGGGGCTTGTCTGAGGGGCAGAAACCAAGCACTCCCACAGGGGACAGCCTGGAGGGGGCTCCACGTGGGGGCCCGCCTGCCCTTGCTTCCAGGGCCACGTGTCCTCATCTCAGTCCCCAGAGAGGGGCCTTCTGAACACAACCACCTGGGACGATGGAGAGAATCTAGATTTCAGATGCGGTCATACCCATATGCTAGTCCTAGGTCTGTTATTTACTAGTGGTGTGGTATTAAGGAAGCAGCTGTTCTGTGAGCCTCAGTTTCCTCATCTGTGAAATGGGATGATAGTATCCACTGCAGAGGGCAGACCTTGTGAGACTAAATGAGTTAACAGAAATTGCCCAGCAGACTGCCTGGTCCACCCAGGGCCACAGAACCACCTTTCTTTGCTGTTGCTTTTGTTCCCTAGTACCACCCCCCTCTCAGCTGGGGCTCTGCAAAGCCCAGGGCTGCGTGAGGCCAAGAAGGACCAGGCCTGGAGGGCCCTGGGAACCGAGTTCAGAAGGGAGGGCCAGTGTTACCTCATATGCTTGCCATGTGTGACCAGGGATGCCTGGTACTTCTGCACGCACTCCTCCTGGAACACCTGCAGGAGCCTTTTGGCTAAATGACTAAAATTCACCCTGAAAAGACAGAAACCGAGGCACAGAGATGAGCAGCCGGAGCCTCCGGAGCACAAGCCTAGACTCCCGGCGCCTCCAGCGCCCAGGGGTCCATCCCCTCGGTCTAGAGCAGGGCCACCTCCCTAGAGGAGGCGACGATGCTCACATGCGTGGCGATGGTCTGAGCTGCCAGCACACAGCGCACCCCAGGAGAGGGATGTGCGAGAAGCATCAGGGGTCTCGGGAAACACACACACACTCGAGCTCAGCCCCCAGAGGGAAGGAGAGATGGTCGTGTGTGTGTGTGGTCAGGGGTGCGGGCATGTCACTGGCAGAGTGAGTCCTCAAATAAGTATGAAGGCAGGGAGGCTTCCTGGAAGAAGAGAGTGTCCAGGAGACAGAGAAGCAGAGGGACATCCAAAGGAGAGCCTGGGCTAGAGCAGAAAGGCCAGATCAGAAAGCGGCGCGTGGTTAATCAGCGAGGGCAACAGGGAAGGGAAGCCCTCACACAGTAGTGTTGATGCCGAGAGTCAATCCAGCCCCATCAAGACTGCTGCTGAGAAATGCGCCCCCCGCCCCGCCCCAGAGTTAGTGCCCCCCAGCTTTCCTCCTGCCCAGCTGGGGCCTGGGGCCCTTTACCGCCTCGTGTCTGGCACAGAGACTCACTGTCCCCTGGCGACACCCACCCTCCGGCTCACCCGCCTGCTGGGGCACAGGTCACTCACTTATCCAGTTTGTGAATCTGCTCCTCGTTGTAGCCCAGCCCTGGAGGAGACAGACAGGGCCGTGGTCACGCACGCGATCGGTCAGCAGAGCAGAACGGCGGAGGGCCAGGCGAGCTGCAAGGGTGAAGGCGGCAGCCTGGGCCTGGCCCGATGCTCCCAGCCCCGCTGAGCCAGAAGGACAGGCCGAGGGAGACTAGCACCCAAGACGCTGCATTATGAGCAGGCAGAGGCCCACACGGGCCAGGCAAGCCCACGCATCGGGGTGGTGGGACAGGCGCCCAGGGGCCGCTCCAGGTGGGCACCGGCGGATGAGACGGGCCTTGAAGGATGTGCAGTCAGCCCTGACGCCTCTTCCAGTCCTCCTCCCAGCAAGGCAGATGCTAACAGCTGGTGGACTCCATCCCTGAATATTCAGGCTGCAGACAGCCGGGCTCTGCAGCAAGGGGTTGCCTAGGCCAGACTCACTGCCTTGGCTGCAGCCTCATGCTCTCTGCACTGGGGAGGTGCTGCCCTCTGCTGGACTCCGGGGGAATGGACTCTGGTTAGCGGCAGAAATGTCGTGATAAGGCGGTTCCTGCCGCTGTCAGTCTTGCTGCCCACCCCCATCACTCCCTCGACGGTGGGATCGCCTCCCTCCCTGGCCTCTGTCCTGGGCCCTGCGCTCAGCTGACTGTGAGGTCCAGGCGATCTGGGACGAGGCCCCGGTCGGCCGGCCTCCCTCCTGTTACCATAGCAGGGCGCTGCAGGCAATTGATTTTTGCCTTATCCATCACTTGTAACACACAGGATGGGAGTGAAGGGAAAGTGAGAAAGTGTCCTGAAAATGACGGGGCATTTTCCACAGTGCCATCTTTCCCCAAGTGTTGGCAGTGGAGTCACTTGTCCTGGTTCTTTATACACTTGAATAAAGGACTCTTATAGATTGATACAAGTGAAATTCTTTTTGAGACTGTAAAATGGGGTGGCTCAAAGCAGCTGGACCCAAGTTGTTTGGACTATTTAACTTTCCTGGGTCTCAGTTTCCTTATCTATAAAATGGGGAGGTTAACAGTGTCTTATGATTTTTACGAGCATCACATAGTTTTAAAAAATATATGCGCTGTCCATAGAACAGTGCCCAGCCACGGAAGGTGCTCAGAGTGCAGCGGTCACAGGATGACGGGATTCCAGTGTTGGAGGCGGAGAAACCTCCGGAGGGCTCCTAACGTCACAGCAAAAATGGTCAGCTGGGTGTCAGGCCAGGCTTCTTGAGCCCACGGCCCCCTGGCCTCAGGGAACAGGGCTGTCTTGGTTCTCCCATCTCCTGAGCTGTGCTCCCTCCAAGGTCAGACCCAGAGGCAGAACTGAGGCTCCCAGGGAAAGACCATCATCTTTCAGAAACTGCGTGTCCAACATGTGGCCGTGTGGCTGCTTGGAACTTGGAGTGTGGCCAGTGCAGCTAATATGACGGAGAACCTGAATTTTTAACTTCACGAATTCGATTAAATTTAAAGACTAAAGCAGTGTGCAACGTTTTTTCCCTATCAAACACAGCTTTATTGTTTTGGTAAAAGTACATGTAATTCTGTTAAAGAAATTAGCTTCTGAATAGAGGTGCCCAGTACGTGTAAAATACACGTAGGGCTGCGAAGACTTAGCACAGAATAAGACTGTAAAACCTCTCTTTAATAACTGTTTCCATTGATTACATGCTGAAATGACAATCTGAATATATTGGGTGAAATAAAATACGTTATTAAAGTAAATTTCACCTGGTTCTACTTTTTACATTTTGGCTACTAGCGAACTGAAAATTACAAGTGTGCCTGGCATTATATTTCTATGGGACAGTACTTTTTAGATAATCTTAGGGGTGGAAGAGAGCTTTGCAATCAAGCCCAAGCCCTCAAATGTTGATTTCCTGCACTCGAGGAAATGCTAGGGGCACGTGGGCGAGAGGGTCAGTTCCTGGAGTGTGTTACCTCCCTAACCCTACAAGTCAGCTGGGGCCTCCCCAGGCTCCCCCTCCTGCACCAGTGATGCTAACTGGTATTTCTCCCCATCCTCCCCTTTCTGGAAAGCTTGACGGCCTTAGTGAGCCAGAGACACACGGACAGGGGAGCACTTCTTAAACCGTAAAGTGCTCTGTGAAGATGGGGGGGTCTCGGTCAGGCCGCCTCTCCTATAGCACCAAGGTCTCCGTGGAGCCCCAGGTGGCAACGGGCGCAGGAAGGCTCAGGCCAGTGGTCTGCAGGGAGCCCCCCACCCCTCCCCACCCCCTGTACCCCAGGCTAGCTGCACCACCCGATGCTGCTGCGGTATTAGGAACAGCCAGCTAACCGGAGGGAAGGAGGGAGGGGAGAGGAGGGGGTTTGCTCTCCCCATGGCTCACCTGGCCTCATTCTGGACTTCTTGAACTGTTTGTAGGTGAGGTACATCTTGTCCAAACAGCACTGAATCTGCCGGATGCTGTGGGTGGGAGACAGAAGACTCGAACCACGCGGGTCAAAGGTGAGGGAGGCAGGGACGGCTGTGGGAGAAGGGGGCTGTCTCCCTGCAGAAGGAGCCTCGTTTTGGGGGACCACAGCTCTGGGGGCAAGTCTGGGAGTGGGGTGACTCCCGTTTGTTTGAGGCGTCTTCTGCTTAGCTAGTCATTCCTCATTCCTGTGTTTACTCTGCCTCCCTCCCTCCCTCCCTCTCTCTCTTGCTCACACACACACACACACACACACACACACACACACACACAGAAGAAGCCAGGCAGGATGTGCGGCAGGAAGGTGGCCTTTGCTGCCCAACAGGGCTTGAGAAGAGGTTCTGGGAAGGAGCCCTGGGCCCCGGAACAGGAGAGGTGGTGGCATCTGCGTGCTGGAACCCAGCAGGAACTTCTCTCCCCTGGCAAGAGCTAAAGTCGTGATTTCTGTGCACAGAGAAGGAACTTAAATAAAGAAGCAACAACCCTTGTTTAAAATGAGGATGAATCCAGGTCCTTGGTCCTGCCTGTAGACGGGGAGTTCAGGAAATGGCCTCTCTACCCTCTCAGCCTGGGCTCTAAATTCCTTTTCTTTTTCAGGATACACCGTTTGAGATGTTGGGGTGTGTGCGGGCAGTTCTTCCCCACCTCCTGGCCTGTTTGGCTTCACTTCCTCCCTGAAGCTCCCCGCAGAACCCCATCTCTGCTATTTCTAGAGAGCCCACGCTTGTTCCCAGGACCCTGTGGACCCCAAGACCCTCCCCAACCTGGCATCTGGAGTGGACAAGATCCTAGGTCCAAAAGGCTGGAGCCAGAAGTGTTTCAAATTCAGAACCACCCTCTGATTTGGGAAAGGTGGGTGAGCAGGCATACACTGTGCCGTGGACCCCCGGGGGTCTAGGGCAGCACCCTGTCGTCACACACCTTCAGCCTTCAGGACCCTGAGAACAGTCGCTTAAGTGGGATAAAGAAAGACCGGGCGGAGCCTCATGTCAGATTAGGGCAGGTTCTGCAGCTAAGACAGTGAAGAATCCGCTCCTTGGTGTTCAGAGCTTTCTGAACTCAGAACTGGGGACCTGGGCATGTGGATCTGTGCAGACAGTGACTGCGGAGGCTGGAGGAGCAGGCCACGCCCTGGTCAAAGCCCAGGAGGCAGGCAGGGGCTCCACATACAGGCCCTGGGGGAAGGGGTGATGGGGATTTTCCTGTTTGTCTGAACGGAGACGGGATTCAGGGGGGTAAATCCCTGGTGTGAGCCAAGCACCCAGGCTCTGGAAGCAGGCAGACCTGACCTGAGGCCCTATCCTCTGTTATTTCTTGGCTGTGTCTCGGGGCAGAGAAGCCCCATCGTCTATAAAAGGAACACAAGAGTACTGGAGTGGGTTGCCATTGCCTTCTCCGATTGCACCTCTGAGACTCGTAATTCACTAACTCCCCGCTGGGGCAGGACCCCAGATCCTTGCCTCCTCTGGCCAGTTCCACGAGAGGGCCTTGGGTTGCCCGCCCCGCCCCGCAGACCCCGGCATCCTCGCCAAGAGAAGAGGGGAGGCAGGCTGACTTCTAACGGGGCCACCCGGTCCTTTGTGGCCTCCACCCTTGCCCCACCTCCAGCCCGCCAAGAAGAAAAGCCCCAGACCTTCTGTCCTCATGTACCTGATCCCGGTTCTTCACCAGCTCAGAGCG
This sequence comes from Madoqua kirkii, assembly GCA_006408675.1. Lineage (NCBI taxonomy): Eukaryota > Metazoa > Chordata > Mammalia > Artiodactyla > Bovidae > Madoqua > Madoqua kirkii. Next base: position 895 of record SJYC01090451.1, on the reverse strand, counting down.
CAGGTCGCTCAGGGTCTTCTGAGTTTCCGTGATATTGTGGGAGCATCTGGAGAGGACCTCAGCCAACTGGGGGACACGAAGGCAGACCCCGCGGGGTCCTCAGCGAGGCTCGGATGGGAGCCTGGCCAGACCCCTGCTCTCAGCTCTGCTGCTGGCCGCCCGTCAGCCCAGCCTCACTCACATTCCGCAGCCTGGACCTCAGCTCTGTGGTCCTCTTCAGGTCCTGGAGCTCAGGCACCCCGGCCATGCCGCTAAACCTCGAGGGAAGGGTGAAAACAGACGTAAGGAATGGGCTCAGTGGCAAAGAATCCACCCGCCAAGCTAGAGACGCGGGTTCAATCCCTGGGTCAGGAAGTTCGCCTGGAGGACATGCAACCCACTGCAGTGTTCTCACCTGGGAAATCCCAGGCACAGAGAAGCCTGGTGGCTGCAGTCCACGGGGTCACAAAGAGTCAGACACATCTCAGTGACTCAACAACAACAGTAAAGGAACACAACCACCAGACGCCAAGCGCGGTCTCGGATTGGACTCCAGTTTGGGGTGAAACCAGCCAGGAAAGAACACTTGGGGGATAACTAGGGAAATCTGAACATGGACACGCCCTATCAATGAAATGTACTGACCTGGAGGGTCATAAGCTGAGAAAAGCAGGTTATACAATAGCAGGCACAGGGAAATGCCATGTTGGTTAACACACACAGGTAACAGAAAGCCACTGAGAAGGATATATGCAGACATCATGTCTCTACAGTAGCAGGGCATAGCATTTTAATTTCATTTTTGCTGGTCTGTATTTTCCAATTTAGTACAATTAGCATACCTTAATATGCTGTTTTCATACCATAATAGTTAGGGAAGGAGAATCCTGTGTGTTTTAGCATGAGAATGGGAGGG